>JASCZW010002602.1:0-166146 GCA_034211315.2 Aedes japonicus
TGTTCATAGTTAGTCTCAATTGATTTATGGATAGGGTGACATTCAGAACAGTTATGTAACTGTGAAATTATCGACTCAATTGGCGTGTAACAGGTTTAAGATTTTTTTCAAAACGTTTCTACTTAATACTAGTTTGTACTTAGACTGCTCGTGAGTTTTCTCGGCTCATTAGAAATAGAGAGGCACTTCAACTCCTCAGAATCTTCAGCAAACATCCCAATAAGATCATACACACAAGATTGCATTTGTTTGCTTGCATCGGTTTCTGGTGAATCACAGCTCATGATGAGGGGAACTAAACGATTATTTACTTATATTCATCATAACCAATGCATTTTGATTTGTCGCATGCATTGAGTTGATTGGCATTTGTTATAAAATATCTGCTTGGGGCCATCCTACAATGTAGCAAACTGGCGATCCCAACCAGGTACAATGGGCCTGGTCCGCCCGAATGCATGTCAAATAGGCATAAGGTAGGAGAGTGGTTGATATGATACTCGCTTTATTGAAGCCGAAGAATCCTCTGCACATTCACGACAAATCACTGTACTTTTGGATACAAGGATTGGGCTACAGGAGAGTTCGTTTTGGTAAACGATGGGCTGAATTCTTGCTTATCTTTGTTCTCATATTATTCTCCATTTAGTTGTTTTTAAAGAGATGCACAAATATACAGCACTTCATTTGAAAAAGATATGCGATCTCACAGAATTTCATTATAATTGGGGGGTTTTGTTCTTTATCGAAAAATATTCGACCCATGTTGTTTTATTTCGTTTCTGCCGTTTCTGCGATAGGGTGGTCCAAAAAATTGACACTTTTCAAGAAAGCTTTTAATAAAAAAAGTAATAATATTTGCACCGCGGTCAATGTTATCAATTAAAAATGCAAATAGAAAGTAATTAAACAATATTTTCAGGAAAAAAAAAGAAAAACGCCTCCTTTATCGCGATATCGATTATGAAAACATGGATTATTTAGTTTTTTAGGGTTTACAAAAGCCTTCTCAACACTTAGATTATTTTTACAGAAACCTGTACAGTTTTACCGAATTCTCAACAGCTGATCTTTCGGTAACCGATTTAACGGATTTCGGTGAAATTTTACAGATATCTGTAAAAACTTACCGAATTTCGGTTAAATTTCACCGAAACCGTAAAATCGGATTACCGAACGCACTATGGGGGTAAGTGGTGGCCAAAGATCGAAAAATTGTCTTGCTTTGAATGACGTGTCTTGTAAACCATTTGATAGGCAGATAGTTCAAACCTAGATTCCCAAAATTTCAGCCCTCTGTTTCATCACTCATTACGCCACAGACATCAGACTTAGGAACATTGTGAAAATGGAGAAAATATCCATTTCAAACAAATGGAATTTTCTCAGCCAATAATGGTCCAATTTTTGGAATTCAATACACCATTGGAAAGATCTTGAAAATATTACACACTTAATTAGTATTTTTGTTAAAAATGGGTAAAAACAGACCGAAAACTATCGTCCCATATAGAAACTGTATCTACCCAACTGAACAAAAAAGTTTTCAATGTTTTCACGATAACCTTGTTTATATATTCTAAAGAAAATTCTTCTGTTCATGTGCCATCTTACAAATTCTACCAACTATACTCAGGCATACTTATTTTCTTGAAAACTACTATCTACCTACTACTTACTACATACTAGCTGAAGAAGCAGCAGAGTGCCAACATAAACTACTAAAAAATGTCGTACCCATCATGCTAGGAAAAGGTCAAGAGTTGATCATCTACATGACATCTTTTTTCGAGCTATGAACTCATCTAATCCTTTGTTAAGTTCAATAAATCTAGGTAATAGAATGCGAAAGAATCACCTTAATATCCAGATGTTGTAAAATCACTTTTAGTATTCGAAGATCTTGACATCTCTGAAAATTTAAACACTGAAGGCAATGCACTAGACAAATTAATGGATGATGTTGAACAAATGGATGATGATTTTGCTCTTGATGAAAATGTAGAATATGAGTAGAATTGCTTGTGAATTTGATTTAATTTTAAGAAAAAGTTAATATATAAAATTTATTATGACAATTTATCAATGAAAACATTGTTTTATTTTGTAATTTATTTATCCCTGCAGTATAAAAAATGGAGACAAAGCACCAACTTAGTTACAGATGTTGATATATGTCCAGAAAAAATAATAGAAATCTATTTTAAAATAATCCATTTGACTATTTGAATGATTAATTTGCAACGGAAAAAATTTTTTCCAGATGGGGGCGGGGGGGTCAGATATGTTTGTGAGGGGAGGATGGGGAGGTTTGGTAGACAAATAATTTTTCACCAAAATACCTGATTGATAATACAATACTCTTGTACAACTTATTTAATAAAATGTGGTGGGGGAGGGGGTGGTCAAATCTTGGCTAGGAGGGGGGGCTTCTACCTCCAACTCTGCTATTTAATCTTATGCACATCAACATTATTTTAGTATTGATTTGCAGTTAAACTGCTCCCTAAAATTAAAAACAAAGTTCAAGTTTATTGTTCAGGAATACGTGTAGCTCATTACTGGGTTAAATACTAGTTACACCGTCCGGATGCGATGAAAATACATAAATAAGAATAATTTTATACTAAACTTACTAGAATACTATCAAAAATGCAGAAAAACCAAAAAAATATTTTTGGCCACCACTTTGTATGGAGCCATAGTGGAACGTTCAGCTGTTGAGAATTCGGTAACATTTTACAGATTTCTGTAAAATAATCTGAGTGTGCTGTTTTTATATTTTTTCTTAAAAGATTGGACATTTCCACATAATGTATCAAAAAAATTGTCGCTGCTTGTATTTTTTTTTAAATAAGTTTTTTCACAAATGCTATGTTTTTAGGTTTTGCTGACTATCCTACTACGCGTTTTCATTACTTGAAGCAACTTGCCAACCATGCGTCCCCATCAATCGGAAGTTTTATTTTTATGAGTTCATTTAGCTGGTTTACATTACATAGTGGAAGCTAACAAAATGCATTTATATGTTATTTAAAAATGTCCAATCTTTCAAAATATAAGGTCCCGAGACCATGAAAACTTTAAAAAACTAAAAGAATCCATATTTTAAATATCAATATTGCGGAAAGGGAGGTGTTTTCCTATTTTTAGAAAAGTTTGTTTAATTACCTTTCATTTGCTATTTTATTTGAGTGGGGCAAAAGTTATAACCTTTTTGAAAAAAAGTTTTTTTTAAGAAGTATTTTATATTGACCATCCTAGCTCAGAAACGGCCACCTTAATAGCGAAATAAAAAAATATGGGTCGAATAATTTTCGATAAAAAATAGAACTACCAATTATTATGAAATTTTGAGAGATCGTATATCTTTTTTCGATGGAATTACTGTATGTTTATAAATATTTAACTATAAGTATCGTTTTAAAGTGTGATGATGGTTTACTTCAATGGTAAAACAAGATTTCAACTTAGCTCAATAACCACATTGAACCGAATTAAATCAACGGCTAGTATTGTCATTTTTCATAAGACATAAAATGTAATAAGGACTAAAAGATGTTCCTTTGACTACAAATAACGAGCACCCGCATACTCGCCGACCTACTGAAGGATCGCGGGATGTATGTTGGCACCTCGAACGTGAGTACGACCGCTGCCCATGCCATGATACCGATATCATCATAGGAGACCTTAACGCTCAGGTAGGCCAGGAGGAGGAACTCAGACCGACGATTGGAAAGTTCAGCGCCCACCAACTGACGAACGAAAACGGCCTACGACTCATTAATTTTGTCACCTCCAAGAACATGGCCATTCGTAGCACCTTTTTCCAACACAGCCTCCCTTATCGGTACACCTGGTGATCACCACAGCAGACGGAATCACAAATCGACCACGTTCTGATTGACGGACGGCACTTCTCCGACATTATCGACGTCAGATCCTATCGTGGCGCTAACATCGACTCCGACCACTACCTTGTGATGGTCAAACTGCGCCCAAAACTTTCCGTCATCAACAATGTACGACACCGGCGACTGCCACGGTACAACCTAGATCGACTGAAGCAACCGGATGTCGCCTCAGCATACGCGCAGAATCTCGAGGCAGCGGTGCCAGACGAGGGCGAGCTCGGATGTGGCTCCTCTAGAGGACTGCTGGATTACAGTAAAAGCAGCCATCAACGACGCAGCCGAGAGTACCATCGGGCAAGTGGAACGGAGTCGACGGAACGGAAGGTTCGACGAGGAGTGCAGAGCGATTCTGGAAGACAAGAATTCAGCGCGGGCGGTTATGCTGCAGCAATGAACCCGGCAAAACGTGGGACGTTATAAGCAGAAGCGGAAACAGCAGACCCGCGTCTTTCAGGAAAAAAAAACGCCGCCTAGAAGAAGCGGAGTGCGAGGAAATGGAACTGCTGTGCCGTTCCCAAGAAACACGGAAGTTCTACCGGAAGCTCAATGCATCCCGCAACGGCTTCGTGCCGACTTCCACCAGCTCAAAACCAACAAAGCATCTGGGAAAGATGGTATCGCAGCTGAACTCATCAAGATGGGCCCAGAAAAGTTTACCACCTGCTTGTCACGGATGATAGCCAGGATCTGTGAAACCGAACAGCTACCGGAGGAATGGAAGGAAGGGGTTATCTGCCCCATGCATAAAAAAGGCGATCATTTGGAATGCGAGAACTTCAGAACGATCACAATGTCGCCTATAAAGTGCTATCCCAGATCATATGCCGTCGCATGTCACCTAAAACGAATGAGTTCGTAGGAAGTTAGCAAGCCGGCTTCATTGACGGCCGATCGACAACGGACCAGATCTTCACCGTAAGACAAATCCTCCAGAAATGCCGTGAATACCAGGTCCCAACGCATCACCTGTTCATCGACTTCAAGGCGGCATACAACAGTATCGACCGCACAGAGCTATGGAAAATTATGGACGAAAACGGCTTTTCTGGGAAGCTGACCAGACTCATCAAAGCAACGATGGACGGTGTGCAAAACTGCGTAAGGGTTTCGGGTGAACTATCCAGTTCATTCGAATCTCGTCGGGGACTGCGACAAGGTGACGGACTCTCATGCCTACTATTCAACATCGCTCTGGAAGGTGTAATGCGTCGAGGCAGGCCGAACACGACCGGATCCGCCTAGGAAGTAATGCCAGGATAGACGGGGATACCTTCGAGGTGGTGGAGGAATGTGTTTACCTCGGATCCTCACTGTCGGCTGACAACAATACGAGTAGTGAAGGCACATCATCAGTGGAAGTCGTGCCTACTACGGGCTCCATAAGAAGCTGCGGTCTAAAAATATTCACCCCCGCACCAAATGCACCATATACAAAACGCTAATAAGACCGGTGGTCCTCTACGGACACGAGACATGGACCATGCTCGATTAGGACTTGCAAGCACTCGGAGTTTTCGAGCGACGCGTGCTAAGGACGGTCTTCGTCGGTGTGCAGGAGAACGGTGTGTGGCGGCGAAGGATGAACCACGAGCTCGTTGCACTCTATGGCCAACCCAGCATTCAGAAGGTGGCCAAAGCCGGCAGGATACGGTGGGCAGAGCATGTTGCAAGAATGCCGGACAACAAGCCTGCAAAGTTGATCTTCGCTACTGATCCGGTGGGCACAAGAAGGCGTGGAGTGCAGAGAGAACGATGGGCGGACCAGGTGGAGCGTGCTTGAGTGTGACCGAGGTTGGAGAGCGGCAGTCGCAAACCGAGTATTGTGGGGTACTATTGTTGATTATGTCTTATTCTAAATGTGATGTCGAACAAATAAATGTATGTATGTATGTAACTACTACTATTGAAAATTATTAGAGGAATGTAATGGAAAAAATATGTCACAGTGAACGAGTAATTGATCGACGACAGCTGGAATTTCTATTAAGAATACAACTTATAGATTGCATTAGCTTTAGGATTCCTCAGCTAGTGTAGAAAACGGATCCAGCTCCCTGGAACACCACTCCTAGTACATGACACGCAATTGACCATGCAGTATGATGCTACACAAGGCAAAGCTGAGACTGATTTATATAGGGCTGCATCCATCCGTAGGCCATCAATTGACAATGACTTACAACTGTCAAGAACAACGCACAAAACTCGAAAATGAAATTCAACTCTCACCAAAGCAAATAATCTAATAAACAAGAACTTTTCTCGAAAAAATCTAAACGAAGCAAATAGGGATAAAAAGGAAAGAGCTCACCTGGATTTCAAAAACATCCCGATTTGTTGTTCTATCGAGAACCGGTACTGCAGGAGAAGTGCTCGCTGCAAGACCATGAACTACTTGCCTGAGTATATAAAATACAACTGAATACGAAACTCCTTCTGTCGCACATTTGCATGATTGATTGCCGGGATTTAGTCTCCTACGATGCAACACTGCCTCAAGATAAATTTTCCGATCTTCATTCGTTGTGAAATTCATATTTTGATTGTTTTTCATCATGAAATACATCGACAAGAACCAGTAATGTTCTGGCAATAAAAACCATTCAACAATTTCTCAAAAATGCCTCGCTCACCACAACCAGTCACGATCGCCACAGCTGTTTTACCCGTTTCCATGCTCCATTTTCATTCATGTTCTAGCGATCGGACGACAACAGACCGCAACGATCAATTTGCTGTTTCGATTTTAGAATGCGTGGTTGTTCGGTGACTGGACCTAAATCAACACCATGCCGGTGGCTGTTTAATGTTCCATTGCAAAACTCGGGGACGGTTGGTTCGGAGACGTACCAGTGTAGCATGTTCTGCTCTCGCTTTTCAGAAAATGAACCTTACCTCTGCAGAGCTTCACTTAGTCATTAGGGTGTCGGAAAAATTATCGGAAGAAGGAATTTTCAGTGCGAATTTGGTACTGTTATCATTCCCGAAACTTGAACAAATGAGATCTCAAATCGTGTAGAAATGTGGAATCGATCGAAAATGGCAATTTGATCCACCCTATTCGGCTTCGATATATTGGACACGATGTATGTCAATGCCCCCGCAGTAAAACTATGCCAGCTTCTGGCAACCTAACCCGAAACGATCGCGACCGATGACGCTGAGCATGACATGAGCTACAACAGCAGTCATAAGCAACATAGAGGTTAATGCACCTGGGTGGAGTGGAGAGCACTTCTCATTGACAAAAGCAAATGATGAGGTTGGCCTATCTTTGGCATATGCAAACGCAGTAGAATTCAGTTTTGTGGTTGTTGATTGGTTGATAGCTGGTAGCTGTGTGTGAGTCATGACAAGAGCCAACGATTTTGTGTTAGTTGACAGTTGCTCAGATCTACGATCACGACTGCAGAGGAAGGAAAAAAACCTGATTATTTTTCCATGCACCGATCTTATGCTCGGGTGTTTTTCATTGGAAAAAGAGAATGTGTAAATTGAAACTGCAAGTGCATTTGAGCGAGATGATGTGGGTGGTAAGGCTTGTCTAAGTTTGTTTCTATTACCCTGCATACACAGATGAGAGTGAATGTCGTCAGGTGGCTTTTCAGGTCAGGTGGCTGTTGCACTTTCGATTTTGTCTTGCTCACCAGTTCACTCGCTATGTGGGTCATAGGAATGCGGCAATTTGGTCATGATATTCTAATGCATCGACTCAAACTATCCATTCACCTTATCTGGTTATCTTAGGGTAGGTCAGTTAAGTACTTCTTATCTCCAATACCAACTGAGCAAAA
Source organism: Aedes japonicus (assembly GCA_034211315.2). Taxonomy (NCBI): domain Eukaryota; kingdom Metazoa; phylum Arthropoda; class Insecta; order Diptera; family Culicidae; genus Aedes; species Aedes japonicus. The sequence continues at coordinate 7,712 of JASCZW010002602.1, forward strand.
GTGCTTTGCTTCCCCTTGCTTGTGCCGCTTCCATTTACTTAAGTTCAACCGGTCTCATACGTTTTCCACCACATCGCTACTGGTCCTTAACCTTGTCATACTCGTAACTTTTCCTAACGATGCCGATAACATCAACTGATGTTGCTAACAGTGCTTTTGTGGCTGTTCTGAACTTTCCGTATACGATGAAAAATGATGCGCTTAGCTGCTACCATCATCATAATCATCATCATCGTTGTCATTTTCTTCGCCATTTTCCTTTTCCCACTATATTCTGTTAAAGAGCTGGCAGTCAATCTCGATAAGGTAATTGTGGTCATCAAGTGTGGTCTTCGAGTGACAGATACTTGTTGTAGAACGTTGCATACATGCGAGTTCCTTTTTCTGCTCAATTCTCTCCAACATTTTGTTCTTAGTTTGTGTTCCGTTTATCATTTTTGTTATTGCTCCATTGTTATGGTGCAGGGTAAAGCTCCGTTCGTGTTTCAACATGGCATGCACGGCAACAACGAAAACAAAATCACAACAATGGACCATCAAAATATGATTTGTTCGGGAAAATCACTCTTAAGTGCGAAACATTCTTGAAAAGGGCCAGCAACATTGCCGTAGTTAATGGGGTAAATTATCTAAAGGGTGACCACGATTTAATTGCACCACTTTGAACATATAGAAAATAAGCCCCTGAACCGATTATCTTCCAGGGAATGTAAAACAAATTATAAGCTTTGTTTACGTATCTCATCCGGTAACCTTCTACTTCTCTTCCAAATCCAAATGCCCTAACATTCTTCTTAATTACACCCATAAGATTGTGTACAATGATTGAAATAAAGTTTTTATCTGCTTTCAACCATGATTTCAACATTTTCTGTTCCGTAGAGACAACCTTAGAATGCTTGGGTCATGTTTCATTATAGCTCAGTATCTTTTGATCGGCCGCTACTCTGGTTCGTTTGCGGGATTGAGATCCTCCGGCACAATATAGACACCATTCGTCTTGTATCATTCCAAAACGGCTGGTGTAGCAACAAGAGTCTAGATCCGGTTAAAAAATCGTAGGAACTATGAGTGATGTGAAGAACGGGAGCAGTCATTTCTTCACGCATTGATCCTTGTAAATTTGGGCATTTATGGTTGTCACGAAAAATAAGCTCTGTTTTCAGCCTGAACAAATGGTCTACCAAAATCAATTTGCTGTTTCCTGAGGGGCTTTGCAACATCCAGCTTGTCGTTCGAACTGAATATACAGAATTTGCTTTAAGTTCGCTTATAAGTATGTCTCATCAACCATGATTGGTGTGGATTTTTCAACATTTGCGTCATTTCTCTATCATTGTGGTTTGGTGATTTCTGAACCTTGATCAATCGTAGTTCCATAGACTAACTCTAAGACCAGTAGGTCCCATACAAAAACGATTTTTTTTCTTGGCTCAGTCAGTACTAGCACATCGGTCCCAAGCTCGGTCCCAAGCTTAATAATGCACCTCTAATAATGAACTCACACGAACCACTCTCAAATATTCTGTCAAAATAACACAGCAAATCAAAACAAAGACGCAAATATGTATAGCGAGGTGCTGGCTTCAAGGTGTAATTTGAACCGAGGGGCTCTACAACAGTAAACCAATTTCAAATCGCTAGTTGCATATTGATTGTTGGTAAATAGTTCGGTTCGTTTCGTGGCTTTCACACGCAATTTTTCGTCAGGTGCAGTTTTTTCGCGACATTCCTATCGGAATAGTTGCAAGGATAGTGAGCAAGGTAGCAAAAATTCGCTTGTAATTCTTGACACTGTACGAGCACTTTTTCATCCACTCACTTTCTTTCGATCTTCAATTCTCCGAAACGTTTTATAACACAAGAAACAGTACGTTCTTGGCTTTCTAACATTGCGGGTTGCTGCATTGCGAGTACAAGAACTTATTCCACACTTCCTTCACTGGAAATTTCACAGTAAAACTACACGCTCAGGCCGTTTCACTTTTAATTTCCTAAAAATTAACCAAATGGGTGAAATTTTACAGATTTCAGAAATTGATGCAAATATGTCGTGGACACCCTTTACTTCTGTTCTAGTGGGAGCGTCGAACTACGTGCTGGACAACTGTAGCTCAGTGTACTCTTGAGAAGAGTTAGACAAATCAGTCGCATTTGATTGGATAAGTTTTAACCATTAGGTGACATAGGTTTTGACAGTCTTTAAGCCATCATCAAAGAAAATGAGAACAGATTTTAAATTATTAAGCTAACATCATTTTCTTCGAAAACTAAAATCTTCATTAAATTAACATCATTTCAAAATTTATTTGGAAATAGGCCAACGGAAAAAATAATAATAATAGCAAACGATCTCTTCTCTTCTGCCGTGATATTGGCTGCTGAATAGTGTGTCAAAGAATGACTAGATAGAGCATATCCCAGTAAAAATGACCAAAAATAGACATGAAAATCTGCGATTTGAACGAAATATAACACTATTTTCCGGTTTAAGAAGAGATGTAAAATTTACCATTTTAAAGATCCTTGCGATACAAGATTTATTTCTGCAAAAGACATAAATTTTTCAAAATATCATACACAGATAGAAAGAAACATTTAATTTTCTGCGTTATCTAATGCACATTAGGAGAATGCTAGATTTAGCAGAAAATAATTGGATATTTCATGTTAATTTAAGCCATAATCGCTTAATCTAGCCTGATGGTTGAAAGATGGCAAACATTGTTATATGGCGCATGAAAGATTGCAAACAATCTCGTTGTTTACGCTTCCTTTGGCTTGAAATTAAACTAGCGAAATTTTATGCGCCTGTTAAAATACATTATTGTTTTCTGTGTAGCATAAAATCCGTCGTTGGCATTTAAGTTCTATCTACGAAGAAGTTCCGAAAAAAACGTATCGAAAATAAAAAACTTTAGTGAATATTATGGTAATTTTTCTAAAATTTTTGTGTATTTTAACAAACAATCACTTGGACGTTGGATTTTTATGTTTTCAAAGAACTACCAAATAATCATACATGTTCCTAAATAAACATAAAATTACTAAATACAAAAACTTTAACATCAATACTTCAACAATAAAAAAAAAATAGTTTCAATCAAATTGGCGTTTAACATCAAATAACAAACGACACAGTATGACGGAAGGTGTTAAATGCCTGAAAGTTTGCTTCATCGTTAATATAAGAACATCGTCAGCGCGATTTTGTTCATGCTTCACTAATTTCAGACCGTTTCACTCTTCAGAATTTAGTACTAAATGAGAAAAACTGGCACCGGTCACAAAACATCCTTGGTTCTTGAAATTGTCCTTTTTTCGATCGCCATCTTTCTCTCTTAAATACACCTGAGCAGCATTTAATTAAGATCCTTTCATGCCTGCGGTATTTTGCGTAAACGTTATGACACTAAAATCAAACTCCATTCCTTGCAGCACACGGGTTGCAATTCGGTTGAAGTAACCTCTATGTGACTCAATTTAAGTCATAATCAATTTGCTGCAACCGATTAGGACGCGCTGTTTTGATGCCCAGTATAACCTCCATATTCTTTATAGATATTGAGTCCAACTGCTCAAAATGGAGATCTCTTAGGCCAAATGTATTTCCAGTTTTATAGAAATCATTTTCCAGCAATATTTTCCTAAGAACCTATCTGATAAAAACTAGCAAGCGCACTCATTTCAGCTGCAATAAAAGTTTTGGGATAGTAACAAAGGGTGAGTCGATAATTATTGCGACACATTCAAACTTGCGCATCTTGACCATATCTGATCATAACAGACCGAAATCAACCAAATTTTGCACAGTTATTATTTAGAGTGTATTGTTTACATCTGCTTACATGTTCAGATTTTCGTGATATTTCGGGCTGAATGGAGGAATTTTCATAGCTACACCACGGTCATTTTTTCCTTGGTTTTTTCTCTACGCAGTTTAGTTTCCGTGATAACTCCAGAACGGAACAACTTATCGATCTAATTCGAATCACATTTTTCGTTTTGGACCAAAAGTAATCATATGGCAATTTAAAAAAAAAATCACGATACACTAAGTTCTTTTTTAACATGCTTTTTTACACTTTTCAACTCCAGAACAGAACAACATATCGACCAAATTCGAATCACATTTTACGTTTTGGGCTAAAAGAAATCATATGGCAGTTTTTCAAAAAATTCAAAAAATTTCGTGTAAATACTCAAAATTTTGAAAATTGTATTTTGACCATTTCATGAAAAGGTAACACATGCAATCAAAATCGAAGCAATTTTATATGTGAATTTATCTTATTAATTAGGCCTAAACCTGTATGATGACAACGCTTCGACTTTGTTTTTGCACCGATAGTTCAGCATGGTAAATATCGGGTGAAAGCGAGAAATACTCATGTTAGAGCATCAACTTTGACGCCAGCTGTAGTTGTATAAACTTCATCAACATAAAATTTTGGTCACATAAAGTGTATACATTAATTATAGTGTTGTCAAAATTTTAGCCAAATATGTTGATAATTGACAAAGTTACAGAAGGTTGAACAACACGTATTTTGGAAGCAAAATTTTGCTCGGCTTTTTTTTTTGCTACTGAGTGTATAAAAAGATCTTAGTGTATACAATGTTTAATCGTCTCCAAGTTCTCTCGCCCTCCAAATGTTCAGGAAAGATGAGAGTAAACCACAAACACGCAAGCGCTGATTGCTGATCTCAAGCAGAATTCGAACATTTCGACGCGGGACTTGGCCAAAAAATTTGATGTTTCGCAAAGTTCCAGAGGGCCATGAGACGATCCGAATTGAAAACGCAGAACTTCCCAAATCGGGACGAAGGCCAACAGAGGGTTCCCAAAACCTGTCACTGGAAACTCTATACGAAGCTGCTAAGAAAATGTCGATGCTGAATTATTGATAAAGGGACCTACATTATAACGAATTTTAACCAGTGCCGAGACAGGAATTGCAAGTTTCCTGTGGATAACAGTGTGAAATGGAAGAAGCTTTTAAAATTCGCTTCGAAGTACCTGATTTGGCAGGCCATATGCACTTGAGGCAAACGGAAGTAAACTATCGTGACAAAAAGTGACAAATAAACGTTGAGGTTGACAAAGTAGAGTGCCTTTGTAGGCTTTTGCCGTTTTTGAGCAACCACTATCAAAAACCACACAGATAAAAAGAAACATTCAATTTTCTGCGTTATCTAATGCTAATAAGGAATGCTAGAACTGGCAGAAAATAATGGGAGATTACGTGGATATTTAAGCCAGATGACGCCTGAATCTAGCCTGTTGTATGACAGATTGCAAACATTGTTGTATGGCGCATGAAAAGTTGCAAACAATCTCGTTGTTCACGCCTCCTTTGGCTTAGAATCAAACGAGAGAAAATTTTACGCACATGTTAAAATTAATTATTTTTTTCTGTGCGTTATTTTGGCTCGATTTGGTTTCATGCCAGTACTCCAAAACCGAGCAGGGCTGGTGCACGTTTAATTCTATGGATTTAGTACCGAGTATCATAAACCCACCAAATGTTCTGAAGTCCGCCCGAGCGATGAATGACATAATGAGGTGCGTACCTTGAAATGGAGAGACGAAACGCGAAAAATAGATGGAGGAAGTGGAAAAAACTGAGGATAACGTACCCAAAACGACTGTACAGGCTCTGATCTAGGGCGTCGATAACAAAGGTCGAGCATTTTTGGCTAAACTCATCCTAAAATTCAACCGACGTATGTTAGCTGAATTAAATACATATACCGAACTATTGTAAAATTTGGCTTCATTTTGATAACTATAGTCGATTTACTAAACAATCTAAAGTGTCACAATAATTATCGACTCACGCTTTAGTTTAAGATGTTGAGGACGTAGAATTTTTTTTCTGCTTCAACACACTCAATCGATTGCAAATCAGGTCCTGAGTTTGACGGCGCCGGTTTCTGGGACTAAAAATCTCTGATATCCGTTGGTTCCGGCCCGTTGGTTCAGGCCCTTGTATTTATGGCTTCGATTTCTAGAGTCCATGTCGTCTACCTGGTGTGGCGAACCAGCCTCAGGCTAAAAGTCACATAATTACGGAACAACAACTACTTCAACATAGGTCGTGACTCTTCTCTCAATATTTGCACACTCGAATGGCACTGGCCCTTTGAAGTTTCCATGGGAATTGTCGTTCCCAAGCAACACGAAACTGAGATAATTGGTAACTACTTACTCAAGTAACTACTTGATTGTGACCTAATTGAGTTGCATATACGAATTTTTCAACTGATTTGTAATAATTGTGCTACAAGAGTTGGAAAACCAAACTTTTCTAGGTCTTCAGCGTAATGACGTAAGGAAATGTGTTCATGATAAATCTGTCCATCAACACTATTGCTGAGACCACTATCCGATTAAACGTTCAGTTAATGAATTATTAATTAATTTTTCCTGCGACAACTTTCTACTATTACTGATACAACACAATTTCAGGGCAATACTGGTTGCGTTCTCTGTAATCTATTTTAAATAGTAGCCTTGGTGTTTGGCTCCATTAGCTTCTCACGCAATACACCAATGTTGCCAGCTGAGCGGTTAGTAGAGTATTACACAAAACATTTCAATAGTTAATTTATATCAACTCATACCTTTGAGCAATTTCATAATCTAATGGTTGAAGCTGGATAGATTTCTCATGAGCACAGATAGCAACTTTTGTCGTAAGCTGTTATACAGGCTAGAAAGAAGGACGAGCATGAGTTCCCATAGACAGTTCAAAGAGCCAATGCAGTTTGTGTTCGCAATAAATCTAGCTCACATTTTTGAAGAAGAGTCAGGAATTGATTTGAAATCGATTGAGTAGGATGGAGTCAAACCTACACTTTGAACCACCCTAATGAGATATTTTCATGGCAATGGAGTAGGCTATATGTGTGACGTTTGTTTTCTCCACAAATGTCAATTGCTGTACTTAATCAGGATCAGAACTTGGATAAGATACTGAGTAAAGAATTAAAAGCTTTATGAATTTAGTATACCATCGGATTTTGGAAATAATAGAAGAAAGAGAAGTGAAAATGATGTTATCCCAGTGTCATGATGATGTTTACTTTCCCGATTTTCATGATCATTTCTATGGCAACTGATTTTTGTTTGCTGCAATGAATGAAGTCGGCTCTAATTACGGGTCAAAAATTTGCTGTTGCTGCTGGTTTTGATTATCGATCGGTAATACTTAGCAGTTTCATTAAAGTTTGTTTAGGCATTTTTTGTGTAGGGTAGAGTGAAAATAGCTGGCATTACCTTAAATCAGAAAATTAGAAAAAAAAAGTACGATAGCTGCATTTAATAAAAAACTTTCCAAATGGGACGAGATTGCATCCACGAATAGACGCAATTTGGTGCTTCTAGACCGCCATTACATCCATATTCCTCGAAAGTTTTCGTCTTAATAATGTTAGTTGTTTAGTTTGTCGTAGTTTAAAATAACAAGCTTCTTATTAAGCATATATTTGCAAGCAAATTACTTTAAGAGTAACAATGAAAAATGTTACCGGTCGCTGCATGTTATGCTTAGGCATGGGACATATACCTTATCATCTCTTGTGGTGATTTTTTTGTATTATTAAGTGATTTTGAATTCTTATACGCACATGGAACAACCAGGGCCATCATCATCGTCCCATAAAAATAGATGCAAGAAATGTTGAGTGAGAATACGGTGGACCTTGCATTCATTGTGGTTTATTGAATGTCATCTCTGACATTTCAAAATTCATATAGAAAATGAACCTGTTACATAAATGATTATGAAAGTATTTTGAAAATCGAACGTTCGTTTTTCTGATTACTTTTGTTTTCACGAGTAATTATTTGATTTTCGCAAGGAACTACTAGGTAGTCAATGTAATGTTGCTTGAAAATTCACGCTTTTGAACCTAACGATCATGACTATTATTAGACAAAATACGCGAACCTGTCATGCTAAGCAAGAATGGTAATTTTTTAAGTTCAGGTATTCCACTAAAAAGCCCACACTCTCCAGGATTCAAACTGTTTACAGCTGAAAATGAATTTCTTAGCGAAATTGTATCGCATCGATACTACTGCTCAAATAAATCGTTATTCATAGTCTCATGCTCAAAACTTGATTCAAAATAAGTTTACTCTTTTTATATATAGCTTGTTATCGTAGTTGAAATACAGATAAGAAATAGCATAAAACCAGCTAACTCGAGTTTCCCTAATTTTACAAACAATGTTAACTATGGTTTCAGTTACAATTACCGAAGTCAGTGTGTTTCAGTGTGTTCGAAACACATAGGATACTGAAATAAACTATTTTTTTTTCACTTGTTTGAGTCATGATAAAACCGTTTTTGAAACCAATCATTTTGAACTACATTGATAACAGAGTTCTGCAATAATGAACATCATATGTATTTCTAACGTGGGTCTAAAAAGCTAACATAGTAGCAACTGGAGCATGCAGACAATTAGCCACGACTTCCGTAATGGGCACTCAATCCCAACTGACCCAGACATTTGACTTCCCATGCAATGGCTCAACATACCTCCCCATATCTTCAATCACCATCTCAATCAGGAATAGGAAAACCTCTTCAACATAACAACATGACAAAAACAAAAACTTCACTTTTCTCCACTTACGGGTCTGAAGAATGCCATCCGGTGCGGCGCGGCGCTTCTAATCACAGCAGCGATATAACAATTCCACCTCGTAGCAACAGCGAAAAAAAAGCAACATCGCAAAAAGACACATATTTTCCTGCTTGACTCAACCCACCGACAAACCCCCGCATCACAATTGCCAGTTTGACATAAAATTGTGCGACTGGATGTCTAACGTGACGCGCGCGATCCAGTTTCCAGCATTGCATGGGTTGATGGTGATAGGGGTGGCAGAAACTGCGGCGACGACGACAACAACGACAACGTCCGTCCGGATTGGTTCATTTATGCTTCAATCAATCAAGTGCCAGCCTAGATGCTGTCACCGCTCTTGCTACTACATAGGTCTGCAGAGAGTGCGGTCCCAAAACTTTGAAATGTGTTGCAACTTTGCCTTCTTTTGCATGCGGAATGCATAGAATGAAAACCTTATTAAAATTACGCAACTCTAGAGATTCCAGATTCCGTGGGCTGCCACCGTGGTACAAAAGAGAGAATTCAAGTAGAATGAGTATTCCATCACGATCAAACGGAGTAACCATAGGCGCATAAACGTTGTTATGAAATAGTGGACATGTCTCGTGATTGTTCCTTCGATGACAACTGGCGGGTCTTGGCCATGGTTCGTGACATCACATCAGATGACACGCAGAGGCGCTAAAAGCGCCTCCAGGAGTAATTATGTAGTTCGTTAGTTGGGGGGTTAAAGATTTCGTGACACTTTAGGCGCACACTGGAAGGGAGATCTTAATTTCGATCTTAGATTTCAGATATGAGGTAAGTTTCTTTGAAGCAGGTTTTACAAAGAAGCTTCCTAAACGTTCACATGAATAGTGATTTAGGGATGAATTAGCTTCGGTTGTAGCCTGATTGAGTGATGCTTATTTCACCACTAATGACAATAAAAGAGACCTCTAGTCAGTATATTCGAGTTGGGGTTCAAAACAAATCAGAGGGATCTTAATGCAATTTTTATTTAAATAGTGATGAGTAACTGATACTGAATACTCATTAGCTAGGATTTGCGTAAATCACCGTTAAAAACACCATTGGTATAGTTTTAGGTGCAATGCAAACAAGCAAGCATAGCATTAATCTTCTAAGCTTGTGAAAAACTTGTGTAAATCAAAACATGCCGAAAATGACAACGCTTCGCGAAATCCTGCATAAGACGCACACCCTATGGACATTTTTCCAACTAATGTCGATATAAATATTTGATACCTATATGTTTTTGTTTCACGAAGTATGGAAAATGTTGGTTTCGAAAATTTTAACAATTCTCGGCAACGAATTGACAATCTAAAATCGCTAAACTTCACTGGATATAGTAATATGATTGCTTGATTTTTTAGCTATAATTTAATTATTTTCCAACTATTGAGTCATCCTTATATATATATATTTTTTTTTCAGATACACCACACTCACTTGATTTTACATTACCAACCAGAGGAAAAAAAATCTTACGAAGTTTAACTGGAACTATAGCCCAATATAACAGTGGCCGAGTAATCGTAATTAGAAGAGTTTAGTGCTGTGTTCTTATAATCTTTAAATACATGTATTTGACAACTATCATTTTGATGAAGTTTACAGAAGCAGATAATTTCTCATCTCCATGCGAAGCGCTAGGAGCGGACAGTAATTTTATTGCTAGAACGAATAGACATGAAGAGAAAGTGTATTGATAGTTGATAGTATAGGGCAACGGCAGGCTTTGAAATTGAAAAATACAAGATTGAAAAAGAGCGGAGGGCATTTGAAAGGTAGTATCTATCATTTTGCCCAAAAATAATTTAATAGCAAAGGCATAATTATCTTGAAATTTTGGATTTCATATTCCTAAAATTTTACTTCTACTCTCCAGATATTGTGTTCAATCCAATAGTTCAGTCATTGAGGTACTGGATTTTTCCACTTTAGAAAACATTTTCAAGCCATTCTGTAATATTCCGTTGATTGAAAAAGATATAGGAAACCGAAAAAAATAAAAACAAACAAACAAAAATGTCAGATGGCATCACGACGCCGCCAAAATACGCATAGTTATGTGTTTAAATTTTTGGTCTACATTATATTTGATTCCAAAATAATGTTTTTTTAAGTATCGATCTACTTTTAAAAATATAAGAGAAGTTTACACAAACCTGACACAAAACCTCCGCGATTTCGAACTACTATCTCTCTTTTTACCGCATGGATAACGATGATTAATTCTGAGTTAAGCTAATCCACGCGGTTTATTTCAACAGCCACTTTTATTGTCATATGATTTTATCTGAACAGCTCGTTGGCTGATCTTCCTTTATCACGCCAAAGTCATTTGCGTTTGAGATTATTATAACGGGTTAAATTTCGCCACCCAAATTTGTACGCAACAGCATCTCTACTGTGCGTTTTAAGCGGTACTTAAAATGAAATAATGCCTCTGTGCAACTCAAAACAGTCAATTGAATAGAGATTAAAAGGGAACTCGACTAATGATGTTACTAGTTTGCGTCCCCTTAAGTCAACGTTTGCCAAAACTAATCTTGCTGCAAACCCACTTCTGTTTTCCAATATCCCAGTAATTTCTCGTGATATCTCGTGATAACTCAACTTCAATATAGTGAGTATCATGTCAAAACATTTCAATCCAATGCATTCGAGCGAGGTTGGTTGCATGAAGCTTTTGATTTTTGATTTCAGGCAGAATCATCTCACTTTGTAGTCACTGAAACACCTCTTTGGGAATTTTCATAACTAGTCCGGGGTGAGATTCGAACTCGTGACTTTGGTGTGAGAGGTATGGATGTTAACCACTTCAGCGGGGTCGCCTCACTGCTTGAAATTGAAAACATATTGTTTGGCAGCTATATGAAATTTTTTTTAAACCTGGATGATCTCCTCGACCGCACCTGGAAACAAACCGGACGTCTCCGAATCAGAGCTGCTAAATCTTGACCATACAATATTGAGTATACAACTTTGGCTTCCCATTCTTGCTCAAGGTCATCAATGAGAACGCTATCAATTGTCAGTGACAAACATGTGCAGTTTTGTCAAGTGACGAAATTTAATAAAATATTTCATTCATAAAGCAAATAAATCCTTGAAGCCATTAACAAAAACAATCCTCTACTTCAACATCTTGTTACACAAATGTAGAAAGTTACACATTTTCAACTGGGTAAATCAATTTCTCAATCCTGCCTTTAATTGGTAGTATCTTTACTAACTAATGAATTCGTACAAAGTTGAAACTAGTGTTATATTTATACGAATCATTTGTTCACTATACCTGATTTGAAAAATCAGGGTTGCTTCTTATTTTGTTCCAAATTATAACGCTTTTGCTTCTATGAATGGTTCTGTCGTTGAGCTTTAAATTGTTTGTTCAATTAGAAATGGACTAGTGGTATAGTTTGAACCGGTTAACACTTGAAATTTGAAGATGAATTCGAACGAGTCCGTAGTAGCCTACAAGAAAAAAAAAGTGTGATAAAGGGTCGAAAGACAAAATGCCGAAAAAGATAGAAGATCAATCGATACAATTTTGAAAAGACAGAGAGTCGAAGGATTGTCAGGAGAACAAATGGTGGAATGGAAAAAAGGTCGAATGATGAGAAGGTGGCAAAACATCAAATGGAACATCGAATGGAGGAAAGGCTGAATAGGGGCAATATGAGTACTGTTTTCGACAGGATTCAATTGTATTTGGTTACACTTAAGAAACAGCAGCCATGAAATAAGGGTTAAGGAACTACAAAAAATATTTCAGCTTTTGGTAAATTGCGAAAATCAACAACAGCATTAGACAGAAGAGAACTTCCTCTACAACCTGTTGTTGAATTAACTTGTCATTTGCGAGTAATTTTAATTGGATGAGTTTAGTGCTGTGTTCATATATTCGATGTTTACTTGTATTATTTAAGTAACAGGTTTTCCGAGAATAATTAGATACCGATGGTATTTTTATTTTGATGTTTTAGATTTCATGTTTTATTTCATTTGGGTAAGTCGTAAGTTTCAGTCCACCTAAGCGGGATAAGGCGCTATAACCTTGGCAATTATTGCCAGGCTTTTGGTTCAAATGCCAAAAGTTCACCCACAGGCAAAAGGAGCATAAACTAATCTTTCTAGCATCTATGCTCCCAACGATAAAGTACAAATTATCACACTGTTTAACTCTACATGGAAGCATTTGGTACGAGAGGTCCAAGTTTTCTTCCTTCCCTTGATTTAGAGTAGTAGAGTGATTTTAGATCTTTCTGGAATCGCTCTAGTTCTTGGAAACCTCTCTGCGGCACATACTACGCAGTTGGCCTGACCGATGACAAGAAAAATGATGTATTCAAGAAACCATCATTTTCCAGGATGCCTTCAAGAATTGGCTGCGTTAGTGTGAGATTAGATTAGATTAGATTAGATTAGATTTTCTTTTTTAATTTCATTTGTACTTTCATTCTCAACATATTATATTCAATGTAATACTACAATGTTTACTACACATGAAACATTAATCAATTGCTTAAGGATTTTTGAAAACAATAAATAATCCAACTAAAATGTTAAATTTCTGTCGACGGGAAGTCATTTGACCAAATGACCTTCGACGAAATGTCTTCAAGCCGGTCTCTATCTAGGAATCATATTAGATAGCATTCAATTGTTTATTGATTACAGAGAAGAAAGAGCAGTAAAGAAAAGAAGGAATCATAATGGTAACGGAATCTTCATTACACAGTAACGAGAGCAGTTGTCAGATGATCGATCTGAAAGCACTGAGGCCTAAAATTTTCCAAGCGTTATTAAACAAGCAATTTGGTGTGTTCTGATTAAATTGGTGCACAATAAAATAGAAATGATTAAAAAGAGTTGCATATTTTTTTTAATGTGCTAGGTCATCCAAATTTTTCTGGAGTTCAGAACTTCAGATCAACAGTTGTAACAGTAGCTTTATTCGCTTTATAATGTTTTGATATATATACAAACATATCCAATGAATGCTCTGGTAGACCAAGAGACACCATGAAATAATATTGGGATGTTCGTGCCCAACAAACTAATATAGCTTTTCATACCCCATAATACTACTGTTACAATAGTCGACCTAATGTTTTGAATGACTTAAAACTAACAAGATTATTCTATGATGTCTGTGGACGTTTCAGGATATTCATTGAATATGTTTGAATAGTAGGCTACGGTTACTACTGTATATCATAAGTTCTGAACTCAAATAAGTTTTTATGAACTTGAACATCTCAAGATAATCTGATGACCCTACAGAAAATTTACTGAATATGTCCGAATGCATATCGTCACCTTTCATAGGTTATAAAGCTCATGTTACGACTATAGATCCTAACTTCTGAACTCAAGGGCAGTTTTGGTGATCAAGAACATCCCAATTTTATCTGTTGACCTTCCAGAAGATTCACTTAAATTGGTCATAAACATATTGTTACTTTGTTTGGTTTAAAAAGCTACAGTTACAGCTGCAGTTTTTTTTTTTTTTCAGTTTTGAATTCCGGGATAGTTTGGATAACTTAGAAGACTATCTCATAATGTATGTTGTTCTCCCAAGATATTTAATGAATATGGTTCAATACACAACGTAGCTTTGCACACCCAAGAAAGCCTGTTTTGCAACTGTAGGTCCTATGTTCTGATCTGAAGGTTAGTTTAAACGAATCAGAACATTTTCATATTGCTTAATAATGTTTTTTGACGTTATAGAATATTAATTGAATTTATTTGAATATTTATTGTAACTTTTTATTGCCTTAAATTACTTTTACAACTGTAAATCTTAAGTTCTGAACGGCAGTACAGTTTGGATGACCTAGAGGATCAGGAAGTTATAAAATATTGACTGTTAACCTTCCTTGATGTTTAAATACATGTCGTCACCTTATTTAACCCAAAAAGCTACTGTTACAACTGTAGACCTTATGTTTTGAACTTAGGAACAGTTTGGATGACCTAGAATATCCCAAAATTGTCGCATTATGTCTGTTGACCTTCTACACGATTCAATGAATATTGTTAAATACATATTGTTCCTTTGCATACTCCAAAACTTACTGTTACAACTGTAGATGTTCTGAGCTCAAGGAAAGTTTGGATGACCTCGATCATCCCAGTTTATCTCGTAATGTTTGTTTACGTTCGAAAATATTTGCTGAATATGGAACACGTTGCGTTACTTTGTATAACCCAAAAAGCTATAGTTACTACTGTAGTTCTTAAATTCTCAACTCAACGGCAGTTTTGATGACCTAGAACATCACAGAATTATCAAATAATGACAGTTGACCTTTCCAAAGGTTCATTCAATGTGTTTGAATACATATCATAATCTTGTATAGCCCTAAAAGCTAGGGTTACAACTGTAGATCTGAATTCTGGACTCAATTGCATTTTGGATAATTTAAAACATTCCAGAAATGTATGTATGTATGTAAGGTAGCCACCATCCCTTCATGCCCTTGGTTTGGATGCAGCTCCACTTAATAGCAAGATCAAATTGAGTCACCGATCTGAATTTACAATATTGCTGTATGAAGGGCCAAAAACGGAGGGGTGGACCCATAAGCAGAGACACTCACGCGAAATCCACGGGAAATTAAGAATCTCCTTCCAACGATACGATCCAACAGATCGAATAACCCAATTCGCAATACTTATTAAGCTTTCTACAGGATGGCCTGTTAAGAAGGGCGCGTCAATCTCACTGAAACTAATTTAAAACATTCCAGAGAGATACAATAATATTTAACGTTTATCAACAAAAATTCAATAATACTTATTCATATGTACCATACTTACCATACTGTTTTTTATGTTTTCAAGATAGAAGAATTGATGTAGAACCAGTTTTTGAATACATAGTACACTTTTATTCAGTCTGTATTTTTATACATCCATTTTTTTTTTGGGTCATATGTGATCCTTTAGGCCTAAAGAGGTAAATATACTTTTTAAGATATTTTATGAATCATCACAGTTCCAAAAATCCTCTCTTCCCGTGTCGTACCCTGATTTCGGATGAAATTGGTCATTTTTCAAAGATTATAGCTTCCCGAAACAGTTCATTAAGCATATACAATACTTGGAAGCAGTACAGCAAAGAAGCTCATTATACCCTTATTTCAAATTGTGTATAAAAAACCATATTTAATTCGATCAATTCCACCCGAATTCACGTCACTCATTGGATATTTCTTATGTGAGTTTTGCAACAATCGTATTAGTGATTTGTACATGACATATTCTTTGATATTCGATGTTTTCTGCACAACATAAATAGATGATTATGACGAAATAGATCTCTTCCATATTAAAATAAACATACTTTCTACAATATTTTTAGCAACCATTTATCAAATATTCGCAAAGTGCAAAATTCTCATAAAGTATGATATATCCGGGAAAAGCCACACTCCCCAATGGACGATAAACACGCATGTACCTGTCCTGTCACGGTTTGGGCCACCACAAAGCTTCTCGATTCGCGCAGACCTGTTCCGCTGACCCAGAAATGCTCCCAAGGGGGCTCTATGCGATCGATCGTGCTTCGCGATCGTCGTCGGTCATTTCGGTGGCTGACTTGCCATGGCAGTCTGTCTGTCTGTCTGACTGTCTATCCGTCCGCTCGTCTGCCAGCCAGCCAGTCAGGCATTTCGCGGTTTTTCCTTTCTTCGACCATATCTGACGATTCTCGTTCGGGGCGCGCGTTCAAGTGCAAATGCACCTCGATTCCGATACCTCATTCCCCATAACAGTATGCTGCCGTAGAGACGATTCCGTGGAGAATTAATGACTGTCAAAAGATCAGCAGACACGGACGGTGGTGAAGAAAAATCTCTCGGTCATTCCATTTGCGGCCACGTATCTGCATAAAGTGCACTGTTGTTGCTGCTGCTGCTATAGGAAACTGTGTCAGAGTGGCTCGAAGGTCTACATAAAAAAGCGATCTTAAGAGTGGCGTTAATTATTGGCCCAAGGGGATCCTCGGATGGATTGGTTTGTTTGGTGGTTGACCGCGAATTCACGCGAACGGGTGATGGAAAGTACACGCGTGAGAGGTAAATTATGTTGCTTTGGAATTATGGGGAGATGCAAGGATGAAAATGCGACAATTGCATGCAGCTCGAGGATAGTGAACCGCGGGATGGCGAAGCACAATACGGCAAGCTATTATACTGTGCAACAGGTAGTGGCTCGCGAGAAAAGTGATCAGACGAACGGGACCAGGTCACGCGGATCAGACGTGGTTAATTGTGTCGGGTTAATGGGAAATTGTAATGAAAAATTGCAACTTGAAAAAAGAGCTTACAATGTTGCTGCTTCGGGATGAGAACCTCAGGTCAATCGCGAGACTTTTTTGTGTGTTTAAATATGGCAGTTGTTGCTGTTCCCAAAAGAATGTTTATATGATGGTATAAAATTGTTCAAAATGTAGGTTATAGAATAGCTATCTAGCAATGTCACCTTTGCAGAAAAAAAAGCCAAGTCCATTCTCGATGATGAACAAAATTCCGCCAACGTATAAAAATATATAACGAGATATTCAATAAGAACCGTTAAATCTGATAAATTCAACCACAAAAGAAAAGATCGACCTCCCAGTCTAATCGAATGATAATAAACATGCTCATTAAAAACCCAATACTGAACAGCAGAACGAACTATGGGCCTTTCTTTCAGCCACAAATTTAATTTAATAATCACAACAGTCCCGAGCGTGGCCTCTTTCAGCAGCAGCAGCATCAGAGTGAGAGCACTGTGTGCGATCCACATCATAAATGGGCGAAAAAGACCATAAAACCGTCCCGCCGGAACGTACCCAACTGCGCATCAATTAGTGATAAAAGGTAAGTCTCGTCCCCTAGAGAGGGTACATAAATCAAAGAAATATCGATACACATTTTTTATGCCCCTCGAATGTGGCGCTTTTACGATGATCCGATCTCTGGGTTGAGTGGCGGAAGAAGAGGACCACCACCGCCGACGCTGACCGGAACGGTTGAACTGGAATCATTCGCGATCGCGAGATTATCTCAGAAGGGAACCAGTTTTCATTAAAGGATGGCTACGTTTCCCCCCATCAGCCACGTAACATCGGTGCTGTGAGAATAAATTAGCCATAATCGTAAAATTTTGCATAATTTCAAAATGAGCAGCTGGATTCCAATGATATAATGGGACATATTAGCGTTTAGGCTTGAGGTATAAATTTTTGGATTCTACTAAAGTGTTCTATGAATTGGAAGTCTTTGCGTTTTCTCGAAGAACATTTCTTTCTGCTGATTCTTCATGGATAAATTTTATATGATGACGTTTGTTTTTATCGAGGTCACCATTATTCTATGGCTGCAGGAAAGTCTAGGTTAGTTGCGAATCGACAATATCAATGGCAATATATTTCCAGTTTGTTGTAGAGAACATCTCAGGCAGAAAAATTCTTTGACCAACGCGGGCATACAGTTTGATTAAACATCCACACAGTATTTTCTTCATTTCATACCGGTTTCTGTTCCATAATCTAGTGCGAAGCAACGACAAATATCGATTGCAACCTATAGACGCAATCAAATTGAAGGTAGGAATATCTACCCATGTAAGGGTCCAGGGGATTTTTATGCTCAAGTGAAATACCATCTATATCGGCTGGGATAGAACTCAAACACTTGTGGGGAATATGTGTAATCAGGCTCCATGAATATTTACATCGTCAACAAGTTCAATTATGTGCAGTTGAACTTAACAGAGAGCACACAAACATCCCGATGGGTACTTGTAGAATTGCAGTGGAATTCTAGGTACGATTAAACAAAATTGATTCTATTTTACCGCTTATTTTGATGCCATCGAGCAAATCGAATAAAATGAACTACGAGTTAAACTAGGTTGCCTTAAACTTGAGGGTTTTCTTTTAATAGTGTATTTAAAATCACATCTTAATCTGTAGATGTGTGCATGTAGCGTATTGCCTCTTGTTTTTATTCCATATTTGCACTTATCTTATCAAAATGGATAGAGATACGTCAAACTTGTTTCGATCATCGCGAAATTAAGTACAACAATCTAGCAGAATTGTTAAAGTTGGCTAAATCAACCGTCACCAACGTAATAGAAGGGTTCGGGGAATGTCTCTCGACAGGCAGTAATCAGGGGAGAAATCTAATGACAGATGCCACAGCAATGGTAAAAAGAGTGTCCAGTGGTTCCAAAAGGAACCCCAACCTCTCTGTACGAGATGTCACAAACATGCTGGGAGAATCGTCTACAATCACGCATCGAGTCAAATAAATAAGAGAGCTTTAATTTACATGATTTTGTCTAAGAAAGCATCTCAGGCGGCTCGCAAGACTTTCTCATACTAATGAAACACATTTCTCATACTAATGAAACACATATTTCAACCAAACATGAAAACGACTCAACTAAAACACAAAATGTTTATTTCACGGCTAAGAATCATGTTTTGATAGACGTTTGAACCTCTTCTGAGTCAAGACAGGGTTATGCTTGTGCTTCTTTCAATGCTATAATATGCACAAGTAGTAATCTTAGGTTATGCAAGAGGAAATTGCGTTCAAACTGACAGGATGCGGCACAGTTTGAAGATATTATTTTTTAAACTATGAAATGCTTCTATACAGAAAGAAAAACTATCGATCTGGGAGTCAAATTTAAAACATATGATTTTTTTTTGCAGAAAATAATTTCGTTTCGTTCTACTATGATAATACACTGGGGTGTAAACATTGCAGGAGAAAATACTATGACCTGTCAAAATTTATGGTCAACTAAAATAGTAGGAACTACCACACTTTAGCCTTATGTAGGTACTTATGAAAATAAAGTGAAGAAATTTCATTCTAAGAATGGCAACGATTTTAATAAATTTCAGCAACGCAGCTACACAAACAAATATAAAAACAAAAAATAAAAAAATAAAACTCTCTGTTCGAAGTCAAACATTAGCGAACGAAAATATTTCTTTAACAAACCTCACTCCGAAAACAACCATAAACGAGCCAATTCTATTAATTTTTATTCATTTAGTTGAAAGCGTAGCAACGCGTTTTTAAAAATATGTATCTATTCAAGAATTCAAAGGGAATGTTTTTAAAATAAAAAAATCAATTCCCTTTATTGAGAAGATTTCCTTCCCTCATTTTAGTCAGCCTGAGCAATTCAGCTTCCGTGTCTCAGTTCTATAGAGACTCTTCGTTCCTTAAGGCCGGTAAAGCACTCCCTCGTATTTTCTCATGAAAATACAGGAGCTTCTAAGTGCTTTATCCTCGCGTTATTTTATCATCACCTCTGTATAGGCCCCTTCTCATTGTGAAATTCTGGGCAATGAAAGAGCGGACTCCCTTGCAAAGGTGGGCGCTATGGAAGGCGATATTTAAAATCGACAAATCGTCTCTAATGATTTTTTCCTATTTTTCGTCCACAGTCACTGGCAGAATAAATGAAGTAAAGGAGATTTAGGGCGATGGCAATATTTTATCACTCCAAGGTGTCGAAGAAATGTTGGTTCAGAGGGTTAGATGTGGGTCGAGGCTTCATACGTGTTATGTCTCGCCTCATGTCCAATGATTATTCAGTAAACACTCATTTGTTCCGTGTTGGGCTGGGAAACAACAATCTCTGTGAATGTGGAAAACGTTACCAGGACACAGATCACGTAATTTGGTTTTGTGCTGAGCATCGTGTAGTCAGATCTGAACTTTATGATTCCCTTCGGGCTCGGGGTAGACAACCTGATGTACCGATTCGTGACATTGTGGCTGTACACGATCTAGAGTTCATGAAACATATTTATGTGTTTTTAACTAACATTAATAATAGATTGTAATTTGATTAACTAACATTTTAGGTTATATTTTTAAGGACTGTGTGAGTCAGTGTGTCAGTGTCAGTGTCAGTAGCAGAACTTATCAAGATGGGCCCGGACAAGTTGGCAAATTGCCTGCATCGACTGATAGTCAGGATTTGTGATACCGATCAGCTACCGGAGGAGTGGAAGGATGGGGTTATCTGCCCAATCTATAAGAAAGGCGACAAGCTGGACTGTGAAAACTATCGTACGATCACTGTTCTTAATGTCGCTTATAAAGTATTATCCCACAGCATCTTCCAGCGCCTGTCGCCACTAGCAAATAGATTTGTGGGAAGTTATCGTGCCGTGAATATAGAGTCGCAACGCATCATCTATTCATCGACTTCAAAGCCGCATATGATACAATTAACCGATATGAGCTATGGAAGATCATGGACGAGAACAGCTTTCCGGGGAAGCTGACCCGACTTAGCAAGGCTACGATGGATGGGACCCAGTGCTGTGTGAGGATATCGGGTGGACTATCGGGTTTATTCGAAGCCCGCAGGGGGCTTCGTGAAGGTGATGGTCTCTCTTGCCTCCTGTTCAACATTGCTCTTGAAGGTGTTATGCGACGAGCGGCGTTTAACATGCGAGGCACGATTTTCAACAGATCCGGTCAATTTATCTGCTTTGCCAATGACGTGGATATTGTCGGCAGAACATTTGAGGCGGTGGCAGAGCAGTACACCAGACTAAAGCGCGAAGCAGAGGAGATTGGGCTGAAGATAAATACGTACAAAACGAAGTACATGCTGGCAGGCGGAACCGAGCACGACAGGACCCGCCTGGGCAGCAGTGTAACGATCGACGGTGATGAGTTCGGGGTAGTCGATGAATTTGTCTATCTCGGCTCACTGGTTACTGCGACAACGATAACAGCCCTCGATCCGAGGGTGGATTATCAGTAGAAGTCGTGCCTAATATGGGCTCCACAAGCAACTACGGTCAAATAGACTTAGCTCCCGTACGAAGTGCATCCTGTACAAAACGCTAATAAAACCGGTTGTTCCCTACGGGCATGAGACGTGGACAATGCTTGAAGAGGACCTGCGAGCACTCGGAGTTTTTGAGCGACGGGTGTTAAGAACCATCTTTGGTGGAGTACAGAAGGATGGATTGTGGAGGTTAAGGATGAACCATGAGCTCGCGCAACTCGCCGGCGAACCAAGTATTCATAAGGTGCCAAAGCTGGAAGGATACGCTGGGCAGAACATGTTGCGAGAATGCCGGGCAACTATCCTGTAAAAATGGTGTTCGACGGGAATCCGGTTGGTACAAAACTACGTGGGGCGCTACGAGCAAGATGGTCAGACCAGGTGGAGCAAGACCTAGGGGGTACAAGGTGCCCAAGGGATTGGAGAGGAGCAGCCACGAATCGGGCATTATGGAGAGATATTGTGTATCAGGCTATGTTATAGTATTGTGACGTTATGCCATGTAAATAAAATTAAATAAGTTTGTTAGTGTGTGTGCAAGTGAGTTTTTTTTTACTGAAACCGTTCAATTCAAAAATTGTTATTGTTATTATCAATATCAAAACAATTGTTCTTTATGGTTTGCAGACACTTCAAGCCAAACAATGCATTAGGTCCTAAGTATTAGAGACTCTCTTTGCCGACTTTCTCTTTGTGTTTAAGTATTTTCAACATACAGTACGGTAGTATAAAGTGTGATTAAGGATCCAATACATCGAAAAAATCAGCAAATCGTTTTTTAGACAAGCTATTAACCAAAGAGAAAGCCGACGAAGAGAATCTCTCAATGTTACTTAAGACCTAATGCATTGTTCAGCTTGACTTGATTGTAACCTAATTGAGTTACACTGAAGTTACTTTGAAAAATCTGTAACAAACGTGCAAATTGGGTTATAACTTATCGTTAGTAACTTATTCTTGCTAATCAACTTAATTAAAACATGCACTTTTAAAATAATTGTCATGTATGCAGCTCCACTTAATAGCAAGATCAAATTGAGTTACCGGATTTTATTCACAGTAACGCTGTATAAAGGGCCAAAAATGGTGGGCGGACCCGTAAGCAGAAACACTTACGTGAAACCCACGGGAACAAAAGATTCTCCTTCCAACGATACGATCCAAATCGAATAGCCCAATTTGCAATACTTAAGTTAATTAGTATAAATGCAAATTATGACTAAATAAAGTATAAATTGAGCAGAGTGAAAACACGCTTTGAAACATAATGTGGGATATGCGGTAGAGTTATTTCACAAAAAGACAGGGAAAGTGAAAAGAGGAGCGAAATCGAAATTATATTTTCAAAAACTCAGTTTGCAAGCAAATCACTTATTCGAAATATCTTAAGCAGAAAACTTACACAGTTTTCAGAAAACGCAATATTCAAGCTATCTTGGAGAAGTATCTGAATATCTGCAAACACACTAATTTAGCAATTTAATATGCATTAACTTCATATGCATTAACTGGAGATAATATTTGTTAAGTTTTTGCAACAGAAGAAGGCAATTATACACAATTTTCGGATAGTGATTATGATTTGATATATCTCATACTTTCCAGACTACGCTATTTATATTTGTGATAGTCATATCGATTTGCAAGACATTTTCACAGATCTAAAAGGATAAAGTGTCGATAAAGGCTCAGAATCAGATGGTATTCATGAAAAATTAGACAATGAGCGTACATCTCCTTTATTCTGGTTCTGTTATTTGATATGTCAGAAAAAATCTTCCTTGGTACTCATCAATAAATCTAGAGACAAAATTATCTTCGTATTTTAAGAGATTAAGAAGTAATGTCAGACAATAAATTAACATTTGTTGATAACTATAACACACTAGTTTATAGAGCGAGCAATATGCTAAAGACTGCCCCAGAAAGTACGCCCCAGAAGTGAGGATGAAATGTTTGAGGATAAACCAAAGATCGTTTGAATCTTCGAACCTAAAGGGTGTCCACGATGAAATTGCCACACACAAAATTGATTCGCAAAATTGCCATCAAATTTTCAGGGATTGAGAAATAACTATTAAACTTCATTTTACCATTTTAATCGTATTTTATTTACAGTCCATACGCAAATGCCCGCACCTTGGCCTTAGCCCCGGCCATAAGATTCTGCACAACTTGTGAATCAACCGTTTTTAGCATGTAAACCCATACTTTCTTCAGTTCCTCGACTGTCTTAACTACCTTAGGTCGTTTAAGAAGGTGCTGCTTCATAATCGCCCAGTACTTCTCGATGGGGCGGAGCTCCGGAGTGTTGGGAGGGTTGAACATTTTCGGCACGAAATTGACCTTATTGTCCGCATACCACTTCAGCACGTCCTTGGAGTGGTGGCATGAGAACCAATCCGGCCAGAAAGATTGTTGGGACGTTGTGGGCCTTCAGGAGAGAAGCAGCCGCTTCTGGAGGCACTCTTTTATGTACACCTGTCCGTTCATCGTGTCCTGGGTCACGAAAGGTGCACTCCGCTTCCCGCATGTGCAGATGGCTTGCCAAACCAGGAATTTCTTCGCAAATTTTGGACATCTTCTGAGTGCGGACATGCTCCGGAACGCTGAACTTATCGTTGGCCGTGAAAAACAGGTTGCCGGGGATCTGTTTGAAGTCGGCCTTCACATATGTTTCGTCGTCCATGATGCAGCATTCAACTTTCGTCAGCATGTTGAGGTACAACTTCCTGGCACGGGTTTTGGCGGACTTGTTCTGCTTCTCGTCGCGATTAAGGAGCCTTTTTGTACCTTGAACGTTCGAAGCCCAGCCTTAGTTTTGGCCTTCTGGACAAAACTTCGGCTTAGGTGCAGCTTCTTAGCCACATCCCGAACGGAGGCGTTTCGGATTTCGGTTGAAGAGCCCCAACTACGCGGTTGTGATTTTTTGGTGTTGTACGGAATACTTTTTCCTTCATTTCTGGGCTTCCGATCGGTGGTCAGCCGTTCCTCGAACCGCTTAATCACTCGCGACACCGTGGAATTCGCGATTCCCCAACGTTTTAGCGATGGAACGATGCGAGAGATCCTTGTTCTCGTGATGAATGCGCAAGATTTTATCACGCACGAGCTGTTCTTTCGACTCCATTTCCACGAGTTTTGATCACAGGACCTTAAAACTTGCAGGATGTAAATAATGCACTATGAACTAAATCCACCCAAATTTTCATTAAATTCTACCTAACGGTTAAAAAGTTAGAGCAATTTCATAGTGTGGCAATTTCATCGTGGACACCCTTTATAAGAAGAAGAAGCAGCTGAAACGGATGACGAAACCTACGTGAAATTCGACTTCAACTCCTTGGCGGGGCATGAAACAGTGCGTGAAGAGGAAGTATTGGACCAGTTTGAAACATCCACCCAAATAGAAAAGTTTCGTAAGATAGCTATGGTCTGGCAAGCTATTTGTAGCAATGGTAGGATTTCACACCCCTTCATCACAACTTCTTGGATGAACAGTGAAATAAAAATCAAAGAATGATTACAGTGTGTCTCACAATAGGTGTCAAATTTTTCCAGTCGAGGTTTTTTTCAGCTGGGTAATTTTAACAGCGGAATTGCTTATACCCGTTTTGAGTGTACTCTTTTGTCAGCTCATCGCTGAAGATAAATATGCGATTCCGTTTGTTTATATTTATCAGCTACCATGGAAGCCATACGGGAGCAATTTTTAAAATTACATTTGCAAAAGCTTGTACCGTGTCAGATATTCAATAGCCTTGAGCAGTTAGGAGTGAGTAAGCGTTTTGTTTTTCGTACCTTGAAACGGTTCAAGGAAACTGAAAATGTCTTTATTCAACACAAAGGAGGTGCCAGACGAACTGCCAGAACGAAGAAAAAGATCGATCAATGAACAGGCTCTTCAGACATGATCTGAAATGCAAGTCGTATAAGAAACAACGGGCTCACGGGTTGCCGAAGCCTCAAAAGTAGGCCAAGGTCCAAAGAAGCAGAAATCTTTTGGATCGACATGGTGAATGTGAGATTTTATTTTCGAATAAAAAAACTCTTCCTCCATCAGGACAGTCATAATCAACAAAATGATCGTGAGTATGGCTTCTGCATGCTTCAACGCTGTATGAGAATACACCATTTCGTTTCCAACAGGACTCAGCTCCAGTTCACAAGGCAGAGAAGACACAAGGGTACTGCGCGAAAAATTTGCCCGATTTCAGCACAAACGAAGAATGGCTTGGATCTTAACCGGATCTGAACTCACTTGACTACTTTGTTTGGGTTTATATGCTTCAAAGTATAGGTCCTACGAAACGGCTTACTATTGATCGATTCAAGCAACATTTTGTTGATATTTGGGACCAAATTCCTCAGGAAATCGTGCGTTCCAGCTGCGGTGGGTTTACACAGCGTTTGAGCAAAGTTATTAAGGAAAAGGCGAGAGATTCGAATTGAATTAATATGGTTTATTTCTACAACATGTATCTTTCGAATGAAAAATAAATGCTATGATTTGTTTGATTTGTTTTGGTGTAATCCCATTTTGCTTAAATGACACCTATTGTGAGAAACCCTGTACAAACCGACTTTTACCCGTGATTCGATGTCACAAGGATCCTGATGTTTTTTGGCCATATCTTGTGTCTTGCCAAAACGTGTAATCAACGGTAGAATGGTATACAACCAAGTATGTTTCATTCGTTCCTAATTGCCCCCAAATTCGACCAATCGTAGATTTTTGGCCATTGACGAAGGTGCATCTTAGGAAACATGTCTCAGCAGCAGATAAGATTCAACTGTTGAAAAATATTAAAATAAAACTACACAATAGAAATATGTTTGATGTAAATCATTAACGTACAAATAACGTTTAATTTGGACTGCCAATTCTGACCAGGATTTTTTTAAATCAGCAAAGTGAAAAGATTGACTTATGCAGGCCCCGAAAAAAGCTAAAA
Source organism: Aedes japonicus (assembly GCA_034211315.2). Taxonomy (NCBI): domain Eukaryota; kingdom Metazoa; phylum Arthropoda; class Insecta; order Diptera; family Culicidae; genus Aedes; species Aedes japonicus. The sequence continues at coordinate 34,160 of JASCZW010002602.1, forward strand.
TAATATTTTAGAATGTTATTGTGTAACCCAAAATTGATTGATGGTAAATAAATCCACAAATTACATGTGTGGCAGTTAAAATCATACACAATGCACAGAAATAGGGGTGATGAAGTCCATTCTACATAAAATATTCGACCCCATACATCGTAAAAAAAACAATTCAGGTAATTTTTCTTCCTTAGAATAATCGTAGGACCAGTTTTTAGCTATCCATGATTTCGATTAATATGTCGCCGGAATCTTCACTGATTGAATATAACTTACAACCGCGGAATACCACCTACACTTTGTTAAGCTAATCAAAACATTCCCAACACTAATTCTCGACATTCCGCTTAATTAATCGAAAAGCCCAAGAGATTGTCAAAGCCAAATTGGTTCAACTTTTCCCTATCCCATTTAAATTGAAAAGTGAACAACCTGTTTCACCAAACTATCCTCACCCCATCGACAACATCCATAGATTCCCGGAAAACAAACGGCTTTATCTGGTTCCATCAATGTGTGATCGATAAATTGAGATCAACCCGTAAGACGGAAATCAAAATCGACTATTCGAGCGAGAACGAGGCAAGCATACCAAACAAATTAACTAACCCTAGTTCCCAGCTGTTGGTGTGACACGACGTGGAAACGGCTGTCAAAGCATCATCATCATCATTATCTGGAACTCACTCGCGCACCCGGGTGGTAGCTGACAAACGCTGTTATCTCCCCATATTGATCTCGATCTTCCCGGGGTGGCGGCAGGGCACCAGCTTGCCACCAACCAATCAGATGGACGGCGTTCGTTGGGTGGCGTGTGGCGATCGCATGTCGAACTGGACACGCATATCATAAGCTCGAGTGCGAGAGGAACGCGATGCTTTATTACAGCATCATTAGTGACAGTATTTATGGTAATGATATTGTCACGTTGCATTCGGTGCGGATGGGAAAAGGAAAGGGGGACAATATGTATGGAAATTGTGTTGGCAGGGAATTTGGCCCTACTAACAATGGAACGAGGTTACCGGGCGAAATGAAGAGCGAAACACATCTTCTTTCCAGCTAGGGAGAAGCGAAGAAATGTGGGTTAAATATACGAGGCGTTAGATGTGTTTAATCATGAATTTAACGATTTGTAGAGAAATCCGGGATTGCTATCACTGAAGTCATCAACGCACAGATCCATATTGAAATGAGGTGTCGTTGTATCAACTTGTGCTGAGATAGCGATGCTAACATGTAACCATGCTGATTCAATTGAATGAGATTTGTTAATATTGTGCAAGTTTGTTTGTCAAATAACTGTCAACAGGTCTAAACATCCTACTAAAAGTTTCAATTTTCCCATTTCAAAACCATGCAGAGTTTGTCCTCTGATCTTCTTTCCTTTCAAAGAAACAACTAATCAACCATCTTACACTTAACATCATAGGATCTGCCAACTCGGTACGAGCATTTGGCCAACAGCCAATAACGATGCCGGTGGTGATTAGGCCGAATATGCATGCATGCTGTACAGAAGACCCCGTGCCGCTTGCAGTAATTAAGTTGTATTCTTTATGCTTTCTCAAAGCTGGAAGCCGCACATCACCACACTTTGAAACTAGTGGTGTGTTCAGCAACGATGAGTTGGCGAAAAACTACTTAGCGCCTGTCGATGACTATCTACACACAAGTCGCGTGGGACGACAATAGTTTCGTTCCGCTTTTTCGCAGCATGTTCAGTGTTTAAAACAGTAAATTATGAATATTAGTTTGCTCTGTTGCTCGGCACCGCCAAGTGAGTTCATTGAACGAAACACCGGCAGATGTCCTCGGATGGGAATTTGAACTTGACTTTGACTCCATGTTCCGACTGACCAGCTGAAAAACGGTGCATTAAACCTTTTCATTGCTAAGCGTTCAACAAAAGTGTGTAAAATTTAAGGATGATCATCTAACAGTCATTTTTCTTTTCCACATTCTCGGAGCAATTGCGAGAACACAAGAAATAAGTTGCCAATTCAGGAAGCAGACAGTCAAACATGGTTATTAGTTGTTTCATTTTGACAGCAATTTCGTGAACGCCAGCAATTTTTGTCTTTTCCTACTGCTAATAGCTGACGATAATAACGGGTAGCAAGCAACTTTGTCGTCTTCCGTTTACAATTACGTAATTGTTGAGAAAATTCTTCTGACGGTTTTTTCCCAAGCCATCGCGTTCCACGATCGTGACGACTCTCACAAAAGTACAACAGTGACTTACATCACCCTGAAACATAGTTCGAATCGCAGCAGCTGCCTACCTACCCACTGACCTAGAGAGGCGCTATGGTGGATTGATCAAACGAGCGGATCAGTCCGAGATAGGGAAAGGGTGTGAGGTAAAACACGTGATAAGAAGTAGAAAGAAACACAAAAATCCAATTTTCCCGACTGTTTGTATTGGCGGGAAAAATTGCGGATGAAAAAAATGTCGTAGTGGAGATGGAAGAAGGAAAAAAAACCAGTGGTGGACAAACAATTTATTCAGGGAATGAACAAAACATGTTTCGAATGGGACTAGGGTGGAGAACGGCTTCAGTCACCCTTTTTCAAGCAGGGTGATTTTGTAATGAAACTTAATCAGGAAATAATCACTACGCTACAACATGTGCAGAATCATACTGCGAAATTAAGGAGAATTGAATTACCTAATGTTTGAAATAAGATCTTGAGAGGGCTGAAGCCGATCTTCACCCTACTACCCATTAGGCGAAGAATAGCTACGCGCTGAGGTGTAACGGTTTGTCTTATAAGTTTTGATTGATACAAAATTTCGAAACGTTTTCAATTTGGCAATCAAAATCTTCGAGAGCTGGCAACTAGTTGTGGTTCCATCCGTCGAGGAATATGTTTGCTTTCATACACACGATGAATAACACGTGCAACAAACGGGCGGAATTCATGTTGAAGAATTCTTCGGTGAAAAGGGCTTGACTGTCTGTAAGCAAAGAGGAGAGCATTTAGATGAATTCGAGGGGTAATGGATAGGTGATCCCTAGCAAAGGAAAATAACAAGCCACATTTTTTACCACATAAGTAACAAATTCTGTTATCCCACTTATCGTTTTTATTTCCGCGGTTATCGCATAACAAATTTAGTTATTAACATTAGCAAATTTTGTTATAATATGTTATCATTTTGAACACACTATTTTTTATGAACGTTATAAGTTAAATTATAAAACTATAAATATTTCCAGAAATTTTGCTTTTAATCAAACTTTTTTTTCAGTTATTAGCATGAGAATATGATGATTGGGAAACTAGGAGAATTTTAAATTTAATCGTTCTACTAATACGCTCAAAAAAGTTTATTTTTAAAAATAGTGTTTAAAAAAAAAGTGAAAGTGATGAGAATATGATGTCAATTTGAAACTATTTCAATGAATTTGCTTACAATACAGGATTTGTTATCAAGTTGTTCGCAGTAATAACAAAATAAGTTATTATTATGATATTCAACGATGATTTTTGTTAATTCATTCTGTTATTTTGGCTGTTTATTCATCCTCAATGATAACATATTCAGTGATAAAAAAATGATAACCTGGTATTAGAACTTGTTATCAATCTGTAATCCTTTGCTCGGGATTCTTGTTAACTTTGTCCACTGATAATAGCCTTAAGGCTTAGCCAGCGATTGTTTGTCAGCCAAATTATGCTTATTATCATGTAAATGAATTCCATCATTCCTTATATGATAGCAGCAATTCATGATTTTAGTATTATGTTTTATAGCTATTGAAAAACACGATAAATAAATACTTCAAATCTACTCTACTATTGGGTCGAATTTGATTCCTTGCGAAAGTCTCGAATAGTTTCACAGACTATCTCTTTTTATTTACATAACAGGAAATATTCATTGAATGTCGATAGAAAGTCAAACAATTAATTTTAAATTTCAATAGAAATCTTAATCGAATATGCATTCGGTGCTATTGAAACCATGTACAGAGTTCTCTCTCCATTTTTTATAGTGAGCTTCCAAATAAAGAAACCGTATTGTTGTCACATTACTACATATTCAACTTTTATGTTTTTGAAACCTCATACCCTTAAACTAGGGTTAATTTGTGTAACTAGTTACTTATTTCTTTTGACAGTATATTTGTTTATGTTTACTTTCAACTGCTGTATTTGAATATCAAAATAGTTTTATTCCAAATTTGTGAAATTTTTTGCCAAAGAAGTAATTACGAGTTTACTGCTTCACCAGACGACGTCGAAGGAGACGGCAAAGGGTCGCACTAAGGAGACGGCAAGTCTCCACACTCCACAGAGCGTTTCCAGGCGAAATGACCTGGAAATGTGGAAAATTATTCTCGATATTTTTTTATTTAAATGAAACTTTGCATACGCGTTTGGCTTAGGAGATTCAGCATTTTCCGCGATAACATAGATTTTTGTGACTTACGAGTCAGTTTTGAAAAAGGCGTAAGTATTTTGAATAGTACTTCAATTAATAATTTGTAGCTCGAAAACCTTTGGTTGTACAAAAAAAATCTAGGAACAAGTTGTGACCGTATGCGTGAAGGTTGTGAAAAAAATATACACTGAGAATAAAAAATAGGAAAAAAATCGACCATTGATATAAAAACTTGAAAATCTCAAAAATAGATTTTTTGTTTAATTTTTTATTTTTTAACTGAAAATTTGAAGTTATCACGCAACTTTTTGCGAAGACCTTAGGATGGAGAAATGATAGGGAAAAAAGTTCTTAGGACATCAACTTTCGGTGCATATCTCAAAATTTCAATATTGGCGAGAATAAACGTATTTTGATAATATATCCTGATTTTTGAAGTAGTTTATAATTTTTCACCACCCGACGATGACTTTTCGTAAGAGCATCCGTTCTCGAAATATTTGCGATTTAATTTTATCATACTCGTATAATATTCGAAAATACGATCTTTTCATAAGTTTTTATAGATTCTCCAACAACAAAAGTTGGTCTTTCGAAATGTATAATAAATTTTACTCTACTCTCATTTTGACCGCAAGATGATTGAATGAACGGTTCAAATAAAAGCTACTGTTGGGCTTGTTCTCACACGCGAACATGCCGGGTGCATAACTGTCGCAATTACATAACATAAAAACCAGGAAAAGATATTTTGCCAACCGAAACGTTAGAAAAATTTGTCACCCATGAATATATCCAGAGATGGCATTTCGCACTAATATTCCGCCGGTGCGTGAGATTTGTACCTTCACAGAGGATACAACCATAACTCACCTCAGATAAAGCAAAGTGCTCTTTTATTCGGTGAAAAAAAAACAGAGTGGAAGTGTGCGCCTGCGATGGGATTACCTGGAGTGAGTGAACCACACTCTCTTTTAAATGATCGCGCTCACGTGCTCTCATCTGTTTTCGCCCACGTGCTCTCGCCTGCGATCACTGCCGCGTACGCTGGGGTGAGGACGCGCCAGTGCTCTTTCTGTGATTCGCTGGTGCGATTGAAAGTTAAAACATCGTCGGAGTTGCAGAAAATGTTCTAAAAAAGGAAGCGTTAAGAAACATTATTCTTTCTTCCTTAGTTATGTAGCGTCAAAACGAATTTGCAATCACTGCTGTATATTGGCAGAAGAGCCCACGCCAGTGAGCTCACTGGGGCGCACGCGTCAGTGAATTTAACTGCATTCGCTTCTGTGAATTTGAGAGCTGTTTTTCTCACTCTAGAGCGATCGAGTGTAGTGTGAATAAAAACCATTTTTCTCCACTCACATGGGCTACCTGCATGCAAACACGGGGGTGAATATAAACAAGAGAGAAGAGCTCTCGTAGAGGTAGGAAGAGTGTGTGGAAAATTTTCAATCTCTCTCTACCACACTGAGGATATGGACATCACTGATTATATCAAAACCAAACAATCCTCGTTTTTGAGTCACACGAAAAATAATTTAAGCAATGGCAAAGTTGTCATAGTGTGTGATTTCTCCAAAAATTATACATTATACATTACACAACAAGATGCTGTTCAAAGTAGTTATTGGAATAATAACCAAGCCACTTCGTTATTTACTATGTCGAATCAGGAGCGCTTAAGTATCTTAGCTTTACCGTTATATCGAAAGTACTTGAACATGACACAATAGCGGTTCAGGTATTTAATTCAAAACTAATGAACTTTTTGAAAAACAAACTAACGCAGTTGAAGAAAGCAATATTTTTGTCTGATAGAGCCGCATCCCAATATAAAAATAGGAAATGTTTTGCAATAATCACTGTTGTCTCTGTATGACGAAAAAAATATAATTTTCATCAAAATGCTCCTAGATATGAAACTGATGCACATTTTGACGAATACCCTACATTAGCCTTTCCACAGTTCTCAGCGATACCTTTTGGCTAGCAGATGACCTTTGGCAGACTGTGCCTCTCTGCCATCCTCTCGGAGGTGCCGCTTGGTTATTGCCCAGTAGCGCTTGATCGGACGCAATTCAGGACTGTTTTTGCAAAATAATTATACCGTGCTCCTTCATCAGATCCAGCGTAGTAGAAGCGTATTGGGCGGATGTAAGATCAGGCCAGGACAATGGTTGGACGTTGTGTTCATCATACAGAAGAACAAGACACTTTTTTATTCATTCCTTACGATAAACTTCACCGTTGATGGTCCCAGTGGTGAAAAATGGCAAACTTTTGTTTGTCACATGGAAGGCTACACACAAGAACGTTTTTGCCGAATTTCTCCATTCCGATCGTTTTTCTGTCATCAGCTACGTTTTCCCCAACAACCGCATTATGAAACTGCGGCCCTGGTAGCGTAGTTGTGTCCAGTTTGCAATATGTTTCGTCATCCGTCAAATTGCAAAGATTAGGATGCTTTCTTAACATTTCTTAACATCTTCCGGCTTCGCTCTCTGGCTCGTTTTAGTTGTTTCGCGCTTCTGTTTGACGTTTTTTGCTCGATGTATTTTTTTTCTTTTTGACGCTTTGAACAAACCTTTAGTTGTCTGTTCCTTAAACCGTTGAATTATTTGAATTGAGCGTATGTTGAAGCACAAGCCTGGTAAACATCCTTCTTCACATTCTACTAATTACACAGAAAAAATTATGAGTTTTTACAGGCGCCTAAAATTTTCCCTCGTTTAATACTTAGCCAAAGTAGGCGTAGACAACAAAATTGTTTGCAATCTTTCATTCGCCATACACCAATGTTTGCAATCTTTCGTACAATAGGCTAGATTCATGCGTTATAAAGGTTAAATTTACATGAAATATCCCATTATTTTCTGTCAAATTTAGCATTCCCTTCATGTGCATTAGATAACGCAGAAAAATAATGTTTATTTCTATCTGTGTATATTTTTATTACTCCATGCGTGAAGAATGTAATTAATTATAATGTTTTGAAAATGGGAATATCTTTTCATCAACATGAGATCTGCCGATATTACTGTCTACTCCTCGGCTCTCATGTTGATGAGAGTTAAATTTCTTCTCGAAAGTGTTTTACCAGTGATTTTCAATGTATTTCATTTGTGGGCGAAATACTAATAGTATTCGAACTGTTCCATTCAAAAAGGATGTTGTGAAAAATATCGCGAAATAGCGTAGAGCTACTTCTGCAGAGACATAAAAGCATCCTTTAGCATCACAGGGAAATCGCCCAAATGAAGACTGAATATCAGCAACAATTGTCGGTGAGATCTATCCGATTATAATTAAAACTGAACGACACTGCTAAACACGTGCCAAAATAATATGATTTGATGATGGAAGTGTATACACAATACAAATATCCATTTGATGTTTGTGCAGATTCATGCGGGGCTTGTTGTAAATGAAAGTGACCTCTAATTGGACGTGAGTAATCAGGAATTCTGAAATGGGTCACTGGACCTCAACAGAGTTACCACCTTCCGTCTCCCGGGCTATAAATGATTGTCGTGTCGACAACAGTTTGTTTAACTGCAAACGGCGTTGGCGTTGGATTGTATATATACACACATATATACACACACACACACTACCGTGAGTCTGTATGACAAATATTTGAAGGTGGTATGCATAATGGAGGTAAAAGTGCGAATGTGCTGTCACTTAGAATAGCTCAAACACGGCGTTGTACCACTTGAGAGTATTTATTTATGCTGCACTACCAGCACCCCTTTTAAGGAAAGAATGTCAGTGAATCTAGGAGAATAATGAGGTCTTATATTGCTTTACCTTCAAATGTTAATTCGGAACTTATATTTGACTCAGAATTTGAAGAATCCGCGGTTGTATGGACGAAAACACATAAATCTTCTTTCAATCAGCTGAGAACATGTATCTCACCTTCCCTCTGTTCACATGTATGGTGATTTCATTCAGCGCAATGCTGATTTTATTTCTGACCAAATTGAGAGAATTTTTCCTCATGTATGCTTTGCATCCTATGCCCATTAGGCAGCAACAGATTCATTTACACAGAAATCTTCATATGTGTTTGTAAATAAGAAATCAAAATAACAATTTCTGTTGGTTCTTAACTTCGTGCATATCGTAAGCCCTAAAAATGTAATTTTCTTAAAAATATAAGAATTTTTTAGAAAATTACATTTTTAGGGCTCACAAAATAAACTAAGAACCAACAGAATTGATTTTTTTAATTTCTTTTTTGTAAACACGTATGAAGATTTCTGTTTAAATGCATCTGTTGCTGCCTAATGTAAATAGGATGCATTTCACACAACTATGGAGTATATCGTAATGGTGATTAAAAACCATAACTCCGACGACAGTGATTATGAGAATATTGTTGATAACCGCAAAGCCAATCATGTCAATTCTTGGTATAAATAACGTATGCTGAAGCTTTGAAAAATGAAGATATGGAGTAGATGTCTTTTATGAAATGAGCATGACTGACCGCCCGAGGTTGCTACTCCGTTATTGTCAGATCACCTGCAATTACACAGAGAACCAGCAGATGACGCTAGGGACTAGCATACATCCTCAATGCCGAAAGTCATCTTGGATTTAAATCAACAGTAAGAATGCTATAATTGTTATGTTTGTATTCTCCGTACATGGAGTAACGATTATGATGTAGAAGGAGATGAGAGAAAAATTGAGTAAAAAACCAGACATTGTGTACAAAAATAAACCCAAAAGAAGAGAGTTTCTTTCACATGTAGGCCAAAAAAAACCTAGTGTGCACAAACAACCGCAATAACTATTGGTAGTATACGAGCATGATTAAGCGCCTTCCTTCGTGCCGTGACCTACCTCGCATTGCGGATGTAAGGCAAAACGAATACGTCCTTGGTTCGAGTACCTCTATATCCAAGCCCTTCGCTCAATTTTCAACCTGCCGTATACTGACGGAACTATTAACACTTTCTCTTCATGTCTTTCATTCTAGTAAACATTACTGTCCACTCTAGGCGTCTCATGGGGATGAGCAAACACCTGATTCTACATCAGTAAGAATGCGTTTGAAGTCAATTACAAAATAAACACGACGAACTATTCTTGAACAAACAAATCATGAACTTGGAAAATCGGAACATCTTCATTAACGTTTGACATTATCACGGAAAATTAAATTAAGTAAAAATTATGCAATTTTCCTTAAAAAATGACTTTGGACGGATAAATGTTAGTTCTGTAAAATTTCATTAGATTGACCAAACTTTTTCAGGATACCTCAAATCACGTTTTTGGTGAATTGATGCTATCGCTGAAAACGAAAGAAATCGTGCTTAAGTGTGGACCCACAGAACTCTATACATTGACAATTTACAATATTTTTTGCTTTTCAGGATCAACCGAATGGAGATCATGTAAAGTAGACACGAATGCTTGTAGTATTTTCATTTACATAAATATATACACTATTATATATTTATTTCATGGGAATGGGAGGGACCATCAGGGCACCCGATTGAAGCACTCTGGATGGGGAGAGTGGAAATGCCAACTCCCCATTGCTAACAGCTTCTCCCCGTCCATTGGGGTATCTTCGTGTTAGATTGCTTGCTCTTTTGACCAATTGTTCACTCTTGTTGTTGGAAGGAGATTCTTGATATCCCTGTGGAAACGTATAGGTGATGTTGCCTTCCGATCCACCTAACCCCTATTTAGCCCTTCATACAATGGCACGATTAGGATAATCAGTGGTTATTAAAGCTTGATCAAGACTAACAGCGAGGAGAGCCCATTGCTATCGGACTTAGTTTCCATGCTACAATGGGTGGTAGTACATATCATACATCATTGTACATCATAAAAATTGACTTTGGACGGAAAAGATGGAGAGAAGTCAGATGATCTTTGTAATCTATTAGCAATTTTTTTCCGTGAATCTGATAGTGCTAATACTTATTTGACTATAAGCAAGACATTTCCACTGGTCTCGAAGAATCAGATGAAGATGAAGGCTTAGGACGAAACTTAACCTACAACACCACAATTCATGTTATTGGATCGTGAAAAGATCCAAAAGAATGGAAAAATCTTTCTAGATGCCTATTTATTAATCTGTGATATTGCGATAATTGATAAGCATGCGTTCCAAACCTTTTCGAACCGATCATAAACAAAAATATTTTCTGATAAAAAAACGTTTACAAAAGCAAATAACGAACCTATTAGAATTTCCTAATTACTCAATAAATGCAATGGATAAAGGTGGAGCTCTTTTCACTGCCTTCAGCAGAACGTTTGCTAGTCTTGATTCTTCTTAATCAACGTTTTTGGATCCTCATAACACGGTAGTTTAAAGAGTAAGCAATACACTCATGAAAACGCAACGCGAGATTGGACTCAACACTTATAGTTCTCACAAACGACATCGTTTGTAAGAACCATAACTATTGTGTCCAATCTCGCTTCGCGTTTTCATGATTATACTGCAGTTCTTACGTTAGCACTGAATCAAAACAATGAGAGTAACCCGAGTAAAACATCTTCATGCTTTTATGTTGAACAAGCTTCTTTATAACTAAATATAGTCATACAAAAGTATTTTCAACCGTTATAAAACTTGTGTGTTGCTTGGAAAGTAATATGTAAAATTTTATGAAATGTTTTGGGTATCACTTTCGAGAATTTTATACAATTAAAACGCTGTATTATGCTTATGGACGGTCAATAATGTAACATTAGAAATTGAGAAGTAATGTCTCTCTGAAGAAGTTTGCACATTGTAGACGAACTACGCGTAGCTGTCAAGATAAGCAATAAAGGTAGTTGGAATTAAACGAAAATAACTAATCTTTCTTCTCAATTCGGTATTACTCTAAACTCTAAGCTACTCTTAAAAGCTCACAATTACCAGGATAAGAACATTGTCGTGTTGCTTCTAATACTAAAAACGAATAGAATCAATCCGAAAGCAATTTGTACTATACTCACTCCGTAAATAGTGATGGACAGCATTACCTATCCCATCATACAAGGCACGTTGCAAGTTCATCAATATCCAATCGTTGAAAGGACGACTGAGTTAATCTAAGGCTTTATTTGTAAATGATATTGTATCATAACGCATCGAATCAACTTATTGTCGAAACTAAATTTGTATATTCCAGCTCGCGAGTTACGTAATCGTATTTTATTTGACAGCTTGTCATCTCCATTCAAATTTAATCAAATTCAAGTAACTTTACTTTTAACGTAACTGAGTCGTAAACCACTCAAAATTGGGTGTAGTGCACCGGGCATGCGGTGTCGGATTGCTCGGACATGAGGAGCAAAACTCTCATACTCATGTGCACATGGAACGTAATTTTCGATTCACAAAATTTGTACCGTTATCTAACAGAAGTTCAAATAGCAGTTTAAAGCCAAGGTGTTAAAACCATAAAAAACTACAATGCCTAGAAAATTATTAACGAGTAGGAATCTACAACTCATTCAACGACATATTTAACAGATAATTAAAAAGCAAAATAAACACCACTAGGATAGAGCGCAACTGCAGCAGCGTCTCTTCCAAAAATCATACAAGTCCTTTGGTTTAAATAGATCTGCTTAATAGCGATGATAGGGGCAAATTAATCCTCTGCCGAAGAAGTGTTCCACTCTTCATTCAAAAAAGACATTTACTCATAAGATCTACACTCCACAAGTACGATCAATGTAACCACGTCAGTGGACATTCTTCCTAACGGATTCAAACCATGCTACACACATTCATTCACAACAACTTTTTCCTCAAACAATCGTAATCTTATCACGATCGGTGGTGATGCTCGCGCAACAGGCTGACGACGTCCTCGTCGGGAAGCATTTTTCCAATTCCAAACACACCTGGTATGAGGGAAAACTTCCCCCTCGTTAAACCTACCTATGAAAGGCCCGGCAATCCAGTAAGTATGCCAGCAATCATTTGTTTTGTGCACTAAAAGCCTGAACATAGCACCGTATGCAGCACTGCCCCAAGATGGGGGAAGAGAGGGTAAGAAATTGTAAACAACTGCGATAGGAAAAAAAAAACGAAACGTTAATTAATCTTTTTGCAGCTTCTTCAGCTTCAGCACGATACGTTGTTGATACGAGTTATACCCCTGGTAGAGATTTCGCATCGATCGCTGGGCTGAAGAGGAAGCCTGTCTACGCGGTTATGCGTAAAAGCACTATGCCATAACTTGCCGGAACGTGAAAAACTTCATCTGGAAGTGGTTTGCTTAGTACAGGAAAAAGCGGCGAACGGTAGCTGATTGTTCTTTGCATCTGTACGAGATGATCGACGACGCAACAGCCAGCGCGGCGGTCGATGCTGGCCAAGTGGACAAGAGGAGATTGTTGTTGCCTCTGTTGTTTGATCGCTCATCACTCTTCTACGTGGGTTTAAAGAGTCTTTGAAAGGTGCGATGAAAATTTACAGCGCAATCTGGACCGCACAAGGTTTCGGAAAATAGGTAACCCATGAATTACGGATCGGCTTCGACATTGTTTGGAGTTATGTACCCTAGTTTGAGGGAATTTCCCTTTTGTGAAGCAGTATGGGAAAGAGAACACATCACATCATCTACGACCGCCAACAAGTGCAAACACCAGCACCACCCATCGCGGTGTGATGTGCAATAAATTACGCAATAAGGTCAGTAAGACACACATGGTGTGTGGATTGTGGAACAGCATCAGAAGCCGGCCGCATGCTGAAATGGGTCACGAATGCGAAAACACATGTTCCCACCACCGCATCGTCGTCATCCCAATTCAACAAACAACAGCGTGCTTTGGGTGGGGCAATTGTAGGGCATCTCGTGATTCTTCGAAAGTTAGGTACCTCTTTGCGAAGATGTTTCGCCAAACAAACAATCATAACAACAACATGCACACGGAGACATGACGAAACAGACACAGACACAGAACAGTGACGGAAATTCTGACGAAAGACACAGACGCCAACGTTCGAGACGCACAAACATTCGTCGCGAGTACTTACAGAGGTTGATGTAATGATGTGGTGACATTGGGAAAATGATGGAAATCAGAGAAGTAACGCCTACAAATGCAAAACAAAAGCAAAAATATATAGGTGAGATGAGATAATGAGAGCACATTCGATGCGGGTCATGCAATGGGTGGATCATAATGGGAAGTAGGTTGTTGATATTATGTAGTGAGTTTATGAGCACTGAATGATGAGTTATGAGAAACTGTTGGTGTTAATTCAATTTTGTGGTTATGAAGAACAATTTTAACGGCATTTGTATTTATTTGAGAAAAATGCAAAAAAGTCAACAACTCTTTTTTTGAATATTTGAAGTTGGAGTTCCTTTTGAATATTTGGAACACATTATTTAGAAGAAGTACACGATATCTTTAAAAGATGGTAAAAATATATGAAATAGAATTGAGAACTAGTCTAGGTTTAAATTATATCACGGCACATGGCTGTTTGCCGAAGTGGCCATTTCACTGAACGTCATTATAGAGAAGATTATTCTGCCAAAGTAGACGTTTAGTTAATTCATATACACAGAAAAAAATAATTAATTTTAACAAGCGCGTAAAAATTCCGCTCGTTTAATTCCAAACCACAGGAGTCGCAAACAACAAAATTGTTTGCAATCTTTCATGCGCCATACAACAATGTTTGCAATCTTTCGTACAACAGGGTACATTAAGTCGTTATCCAGCTTTAATTTACATGAAATATCCCATTATTTTATGCCAAATCTACCATTCCCTTTATGTGCATTAGATAACGCAGAAAATTCAATGTTTCTTTTTATCGGTGCAGTAGATTTTATTTTTTAAGAAAATCAATCATACGGTATATTATAGAGAGGGGTTTGCTGACATAGGCACAATTCTCACCGTACGGGTTGTTTGTGGACTTATTGGGGGTAGAGTTGATAATCAAGGCCATTTAGAAATAAACAATGGAGTGAATAAGTTTTTTTTATAAAGGAAACTACTACGAACCAACTGGGGTTTCAACTTGTTGTGTGAGTGTAGTACACAGCTCGAAAAAGTAGTGTGAATTACTGTTCAATATCTTGCAAATAAATGGAGCGTCACAAAACATCTACATTTAAACTATGAATCTTGGAAAATTCTGGGACGTTCCATACATTGTCGATAATGTTGATAAATGATCGTCTTTGTTAGATTTATTTCATGCAAGTTGCTGGTTCGTGTGGAATAAAATACAACTTCAAATGCACATGATAATTACATCACAATGAAAAATCAGTTTTTTTTCTGTGTAGTGGGGAAACAAATGTATCGGAAAAAAGGATCTTCAAATTTAACAAACAGACCATATAAAAATGTTTATTGGCTCGAAAATAGACACTATGCAAACATTGGGCTCCACTGAACATGCTCAGGGCTGGCGCAGAGCGTTAGAATTTCGAAGTTTTTTAATATGATAAATATCGCAAGGGATTAAATGGGTGTACATGAAATTTTAGATATCTAAGAAAATGTATCCCAAATGACTTCAAAATGCATGAAACGTTAAAAACTGGTGTTATCTTGATTTTTTTCTTTCACAAAAACGACATTTTGGGACTAAGAACGTTTCCATGAGTGGGACCCGTGATATGACACTTTGAAGAATTGATTGAAAGATATGTTCATAATTTCGAAACTTCTTATATAAAATTTCAAAAAATAATCAGCATTTGGTGGGAGATATTATGCTTCGCTTAACGGAATGAAATGATTAAACCATAGTCCACAATGGGTTCACTTTTAGTTCCATTATTGTGGACTATCATCATTTCATTCTGTTAAAACACCGATTTTCGCATGTTTTTCTGTGATTCGACTGATGGAAAAAAACATTGACTTGTGTAGTGCATAATAGCCAGGTCTATTTAATTTGATATTCAACTATCGTATTGCGATATGGAAGAAAGCATGTAAAATTTATAAATTCATTTCAAAAATGTGACCAAGACTGCCTGCACAACCCTAGAGTTCGGAATAGTTCACAGCCATTTGTTTTTCAAAAAGGAATACCTCAGGATTGAAAAGTAAATTAAAAGGTGTTTAAAAAAACATTGAAATATATAGTTTGACTTCCTAGACTACATCGGATTTTTTGTGGCTTTTATAAATTTTGCAAAGCTCTTTAACCAAGAGTAAAATGCATTTTATTAAAGAATTTAAAATTTGAAATTAAGTTTCGGAAAGTCAATTTTGTAAAATAAAATCTGGATAACACTAGATCTCGACATTTCATGCATTTTTAAGTCATTTGTGACAAACATTTTTGACGCAGGACTACGTCTTTGTTAACTAAAAAAAATCGCATTACGACCGACACGAAAAGTGGTCAGATTTTGAGAGTTAATATCTCAGTCATTTCTCAAAAGATATTCAAAATGTTTGCACCAATTGATCGGAAACATTTCTACGCATCATTTTCAATAGAGAACAATGTTGATTTTGGGCCACATACTGATGTATGATGCATGATATGTACTACCACCCATTGTAGCACAGAAACTAAGTCCGACAGCAATGAGCTCTCCTCGCTGTTAGACTTGATCAAGCTTTAATAACCACTGATTATCCTAATCATGCTATCGTATGAAAGACCAAAAAAGGGTTGGGTGGATCGATAGGCAACATCACTCATACGTATCCACAGGGATCTCAAGAATCTCCTTCCAACAACAAGATTGAACAATTGGTCAAAAGAACAAGCTATCTTACATGAGGATGCCCCAATGGGCGGGGAGAAGAACCCGCCCTCTATTCACAAACTGTTAGCAATGGAAGGTTGGCATTCCCACTTTCCCCGTCCAGAGTGCTTAAATCGGGTGATGGTCCCTCCCATTCCCATGAAATATTTATATAATAATGTACATATTTATGTAATTGAAAATCACTACAAGCATGCATATCCATTATACATGATTTTGGGCTATATACTATTGAAAAATGCATAAATGGCCTTGTCTTAAAGAGTATATAAACTCCGGCTTAAGGCCGAATGGATCATATATGACCCTGAAAGTAAAATGGCTGTATAAAATCACAGACTGGAAAAAAGTGTTCGTTGTCTTGGGCTAATTTGTTCTACATAAATTCTTCTAATGAGTTTAAGGCCTTCTTAACAATCTTGAACAACGTGAATATGAAGAAGTTCAGGAAGAACAAATAAATGCCTTATTAATAGTGTAACGCGTTGTTTTAGAATATAATACTAATGCATACGTATTATTAATTTTTTGGTGATAAAAGTTTATGATATTTTTGTATCTTCCAGGGATTTTCTAGGTTATTCAAAAAGCACATGAGTTCAGAACTTCAGATCTACAATTGTAACAGTCGCTTACAGGGCTTCAGAGGGTTTTGATATGTACACGGTGTTCAATAAGTTCGAATACAAGTTTTCATCATTGCGTAGGTATGCGCCATGTACATATTCTGCATTGGTATTGGTGTCAGCTTTAGCTTCATTCATACGCTACCAAATGTGCGCGGTGTTGACATTCTGTTAGTTGTTGTTCGTTTGTTACGCGCGATGAAAGAGTATCGGGACTTCGTAATTAAGCGTTTTTTGAACGGTGAGCGACCCGGCGATATATTCCGGCTGCTGAAATCGCATGGGGTCAAGCGGAACTTTGTCTACACGACCATCAGGCGATACCGGGAGACGTCCTCGACCAATGACCGTGCGGAGATCCGGTCGGCCGCGTTCAGCGAGGACGCCACGGGTCATCAAGATCGTGAGGGAGCGAATTCGGCGCAAAAAGAACCGCTCAATCCGGAAAACGGCTGCAGATCTCAACGTTTCCATTGGAACCGCTCACACCATACTCACCAGGACCTTGGTTTCAGGCCTTACAAAAAACGTAAGGTCCATGGCGTTTCGGAGGCTACCAGCAAAAAGCGGTTGGATCGAGCTAAGAGGATCCTCTCTCGGCACGCTGGTCAGGAGTTTGTTTTTTCGGACGAGAAACTGTTCGTGCTGCAGCAGCCGCACCAATGTGCAAAATGACCGGGTGTGGGCGCCATCGAGGGACAGCATTCCTGAATCCAATATAAACATCCCTCGGTTCCAAAGTGCCGCGTCGGTGATGGTTTGGGGGGCAGTATGCAAACGTGGTAAGCTACCCTTGGTGTTTATTGAAAAAAACGTCAAAATCAACGCGGCGTACTACAAAACTGAGGTTTTGGAAAAGGTTGTTGCCCCCAGTCTCCGAAGCCTCTACGGCGATGAGCACTACGTGTTCCAGCAGGACGGTGCACCAGCCCATACGGCAAATGTGGTTCAAGCCTGGTGTCGGGACAATTTAACCGACTTTCTGGACAAAACTTTGTGGCCTCCCAGCTCCCCGGACTTGAATCCTCTCGACTTTTTTGTTTGGTCCTATATGATGGCGAAGCTGAACGAATACAAGGTCAGCACTTTGGATCATTTCAAGACGGTAATTCTCAAAATCTGGGACGAAATGCCCATGCAGTCCGTGCGTGCCGCCTGCGACACGTTCGAGAAACGTTTGAAGCTCGTTAAGGAGTACAATGGGGGGGGTCATTCCAAGAGAAATGTTGTAAACGTTCCTTGTAAACATAGCTTTCAATAACATAAATCCAAAAAATAAAAAAACATGTTTTCATTTTTTTAACAAATTTTGAAAGTGTATCCGAACTTATTGAACACCGTGTATTTAAACATATTGAATTAACTTATTGGAAGGGCAACAGTCATTATATTTTTGATGATTTTGTGATGTTCTAGATCATCAAATCTGTCCTTGAGTTCAAAAATTAAGATCTACAGTAGTAACTATAGCTATTTGGGCAATGCAAAGTAACGCTACGTATTCATCCGTATGTAGTGAATATTTTAGGACGTAAATAAACATTACGAGATAAACTAGATGATTCTAGGTCATCCAAACTGTCCTTGAGTTCAAAACATAAAATCAGTTGGTCAACCGTCAATATTTTAAAACTTTCTGATCCTCTAGGTCATCCAAATCGTCCTGTAGTTGCAACAACAGTTTTCTGGGCTATGCAAAGATACGCTGAGTATTGAAACATATTTATTGAACATCTTGGAAGACATTCTGAGATAATCTGCTAGGTTATCCAAACTATCCAGGAATTCAATACTGAAAATCTTCAGCAAGTAACAATATGTATTTGACCAATTTAAGTGATTCTTCTGGAAGATAAACAGATATAATAAGATATCTTGGGATGTTCTAGGTCACCAAAACTGCCCTTGAGTTCAAAAGTTAGGATAAACAGTCATAACATTAGCTTTAACCTATGAAAGGTGACGATATACATTCAAACACATTCAGTGAATCTTTCGTAAGGTCACGATGAGATAACCTATGAAAGGTGAAGATATGCATTCAAATATATTTAGTGAATCTTATGTTAAATCAGATTATCTTGGGATGTTCAATTTCATAAAAACTGGCTTGATTTCAGAACTTAAGATATATAGTAGTAACCGTAGCCTCTTGGGCTATACAAAACTATGATAACTGTTCAAACATATTCAGTGAATGTTCTGAAACGTTCATAGATATTATAAGCTAATCTTGTTAGTTTTATGTCATTCAAAACATAAGGTCTATACTTGTAACAGTAGCTATAAGGAGTGTATCGAAAAGTAGTTATAAACATTCGATGCGTTATTACGCATAAACTACTGTGTATATATTTTTAGCGTATAAAGCGCCATTTGCTTTGTTTACATGTCAAAAATGATTATTCGGTTCATTCATTTCCGTTGATAAAGTTGTATTCAAAATGTCGCGAATTAAATTTGAGACTAAAAGAAAATTCTGCACACTTGGTGCACCGAAAAGGGTGTTACTTACAACCAGATTGCGAAAAAGAGTAAATGTTCACCCGGCAAGTGTAAAACGCATCATCGAAAAGTTTGGTAAGGAGTGCTCCCTCAAGGATTTAACCAAGAAGTGGCCGGAAACCCGGCTCCAGCAACCCCGATTTGGACCAAAAAGTTGTGGATTATATTCAACGGAACAAATCTGCCTCTACTCGCGATCTAGCCAAGAAGTTCAGGACCAGCATCGGAATGATTCAACGAATCAAGCGCAGGAATGACTTGAAGACGTACAAAAAGCAGAAAGTGCCCAAACAAACTCCGGAACAAAAGTCTCGTGCCAAAACCAGGGCTCGAAAGCTGTACAGCTGCATTTTGGACAATGTCGACCAGTGCATTTTGATGGATGACGAAACATACGTTAAAGAAGATTCAAGAACGCTACCGGGGCCGCAGTTTTATACTAAATCTGTTGGGGAACGTGTGCCAACCGCAGATACGACTGTTGCGATGGAGAAATTCGGTCAGAAGGTGCTCATTTGGCAAGCTATTTGCACATGTGGCTTGCGTTCTTCAATTTTCTATACAAAAGGAACTATAAATGCTGAGATTTATCAAAAGGAATGTTTGAAGAACAGGTTGCTACCATTGTATAGAAGGCACCAGTCCCCTCCTCTCTTCTGGCCAGATTTGGCATCGGCACATTATGCCAAATCCACTCTACAGTGGCTGACGGAGAATAACATCAAGTTCGTAGAAAAAGACATCAACCCACCAAACTGTCCCCAGTTGCGACCGATCGAACGCTATTGGGCAATAGTCAAGCGTATATTTAAGAAGGATGGTACAGTGTCCCAAAACATGACCGATTTTAAGAAAAATTGGGCAGCGGCATCCAGGAAGTGCACAAAGGTCACTGTGCAGAATTTGATGGCAGGTGTCAAATCAAAGGTACGGGCATTCTACAGAAATGAACATGATGACTAGTTTTTCCGTTTGGATCTTTTGTAAACATGTTAAGCTATAATAAACTGAAATAGTATGTTAATTTTAACCATGTTTTCATGCCTATTTTATTATTTGGAAGTTTATAACTACTTTTCGATACACTCCTTACAAGGGGTAAACAAAGTTGAGTTAGTTTGTTTGGCATGAATATCCCAAGATTATCTGATAATGTCTGTTGGTCTTCCAGGGCATTCATTGAATATGTTTGAATAGATATCATATGATTGTCAAGCGGATAAAGCTGTAGATCTTAAGTTAAGACCATTTTTTCGAACATCCCAATGGGGTTGTACCTTGTAGTTTTTTGTTCGATTTCCAAAATTTCATGCATTTTTTTCCCTTGAGGACAAAAAACTTAGGTTTTCGTGACAAACAAGACTATGGATTCCAAAATGTACTAGCAAGGTAGCCTGTGTAAAAATGTATGTTTCCGTAAATTAAAGCTCAAAATGGATCTGTAAAGTTAACATTAGTTTAAGCAGCGTGGAGAGGTTGCTAGAGATGCAACAGAGATGAAGGAATAGTAGAACAAAATGGCCACTCAGATTAGCCAACATAGTTTCCAAATTTTATGATGAGTGGTATTCGAAGGCAAATTCAAGATTTCATCAAAACCATGTAAGAATAATTTTCTCGCGCTTTTTCCTTTACAGGGTGAGTGGTAATTTCTGTCAGTGATTTTTAAACATGTGGAACATGTTAAACTTGTATGTTGATGAGAAGTATACTTTCAATTTTCAAACATTATAATTGATTACGTGCTTCATGCAACAACATAAAACATGATAAGTTAAATGTGTAACAAGTTCGTTCAAATTATATTCAAATATTAACACAGCGTGCAAGTTTGTTTTGAATATTCATTCGTTTGAGACTCGTGGAAATCATGGACGTGAAAACGGAGCTCGTGAAAAGTCTGTTTATGAAACATTTCAGATCGAAATTTTAAAGAAATTGAAACCGTTCGGAATTAACGAAAGATTATTCTTTCGATCCATAAAACGAGGAAGCCGGTTCATGGAAAATACTTCGTAGTTCTGGCCGTAAACGCACTTTCAGCTGTCCGTGAAACTACCAAACGAATAAGAGAGCGAATTCTGCGGAATCCTGATAAGTTTGACCGAAAAATGGCTAAAGAACTGAGAATATCGCAGTCAACAATCAGGACTATTTTGAAAGACGACCTTGGTCTGAATCCACACAAAACACAATGGGTAGCATGGCTTGACTGAAAAGAAGGAGATTGCAAGATTCGAAAGATTTCTAAAGCTGGTCAAATGGCACGGTGATTGTGAAATTTTGTTTTCAGACGACAAAATGTTCCTGTCACAGTATCATCACAATAAGCAAAGTGATCGGGTATATTGAATGTGATAAATAGCTGTTCAAAGGATCTAGAATGTTTCAAGGATGAAGGTTTGGGGATGTTTCTCAAAAACTTTGAAGGACCCATTGGTGTTCTTTGAACCTGGTGTAAAAATCAACTGTAAATATTACATCGATAATGTTATGAAGAACCATTTGCTTCTTTTCGTCAAGAAACGCTACAAGAATGAACCATACTATCCCCAAACAGACTCTACCAGGCGAAAGATACACAGGCTTGGTGTGAGGGCGTTTTTTCCGGATATCATTTCGTCGTAAGAATGACCTGCCTCTCCACTTGATTTAAATCCTCTGAACTTCTATGCATGGGGCTACATGCTGGGCAAACTTGGGAATATTAAAGGACTAACCGTGGCAGTTTTTAGGAAACATTTGGTGATAATATGGAATGACATGCCTCAACAACTCATGTGGTTATCAGTTAAGGCGAAAGATTTGAACTGAACTTAATTAGGACAAATGTTGAAAATATACCAAACAAGAAATACATTGAAAATAAAAACCCATGCAAGCTTCTCATTTTTATGATTATATACTTCACAGACACGAAATCCCACTCACCCTGTATAGTGCCACACATACACTCATTATGTACAAAACATCCAGAGGTTTGGTTCGAATACGGCTGAGTAAAAGGTTGACAGGAGTTGGTGTGCTGCCGAAGTTCTAATCTAATCGAATCTAATCGCGCACTATCGCAGCCAATTATTGAAAGCTTCCTGGAAAATCACGTCTTCTCGAATACATACCAGGCCCACTGCGCAGCATTTATCGCAGAGAGGATTCCAAGAAATAGAGCGATTCCAGAAAGAGTGTCTAAAATCGATGTATTACTCCAAAATCAAAGAGAGGAAGAAACCGTTGACCTCCCTTACCAAACGCTTCCATATAGAGTTAAATAATGTGACGATAGAAAGATTAGTTCATGCTTGGTCCCTGTGGGTAGACTATTGAATTTGAACCAAAAGTCTGGCAATCATTTGTCAAGAACATAGCGCCTTATCTCGTTTATTGAAATTAAGATTGCAATTTAAAATTTACATAATAAGACATTTTGTTGTATGTTAAGTAATAATCTAGCTGGACCTTTCATTTGAAAACCATTAACAAAGGTTAGTACGACTCTGTCTATTCTAAATCATGGAACATGTTCTGCGTTTATAGTGCTCTGTATAAGCGCTAAGTTTATAATTGTGATTATTTGCAGCCTAGCAAAATTTATACCGCTTACCCTCGAAAGATACTAAACATTACAAACATCATTTTACCAAACAAAAGACAGACGCTCCAAGTTAATCCGGGAGCTGGAAAGCTGCAGATCCAGTTACCCATTTCAAAATGTCTGGAGAATCACACCCATTTCGATGTTACCTTTAAATACAATAGCCCCGTTAACAATATCATTTAGATAAGGGTAATGCAACACAATTCTGGATTAAATTTCAAAACCAGGATTATGTATTATTAGGTTTTTTAAATATATTTATAATCAGATACATCTCACCAAAGACTAACTCCAAATTAAAACTAGTTTGTTCAATCGAAAAACTAATTATTTGATCCCAGGAAAATATAAACTTGACTACAGTCCATTCTTCTAGAAATTTGATCATAACTGAAATTTTGCGCTTGTTCAACATATGAACGTGAAAGAAATCAATGTGCATTTAACGTTTTTTTTCATCGTTTTTCTTCGAACACTACAATCATCATCGACACACTCACCGGCGGAAGAGCAAACCTCAGAAATTTTCTTTCCACATTCTTTTTTTTTTGCTCGATTTAATTCAATTTCAAGTGATAAATGGATCCCGTGCGCTTAATGAAGGAAAAATTTTAATTGTACACGCACCGGTTTTCCTTTTCTCACCGCCTCTAAGACTGGAAGACTAACTGACTGACTGGCTGGTACGTTTCGCATTTCCTCCGCTGCGGATCAATTGCCCTGTGCACCGTCAACGTCCCGCGACTTCATCACAGGCACAATACGAGAAATATGTAAAGCAGTTTTCCCAACAACATGGATGGGTCTCTCTAAATGCCGCCGCCACCGACAGCGCACGGAAAAAAAGCGGTTCATCACGGAAAGTGAAAGTGACGGTAAATGGCGAGATTCTCATACGTTTTTCCTCCCAATCGCGGAAAGTGTTTACGGTGCATTATTGGCCTACGGCGATGGCGAACGGAGTGAGGTTAGACGACATGCTCACGCATGTTGCACCATTTGTCACCGGCCAGAAATCAAACCGTCCAATTGAAAAGGTAAAAGCTAACCGTGCCGGATAGTAGAATGCGGTTTTCGTAATTCATCATACACTGCTCCCTGATGGGGGACGTGAACTTGCTTGAATTTTTCGCAGCGTAAGATTTCTCGCAATTATAAAAAATAGAAATAACATCGAATTTGATCATCCCACATTCATCCGGTGAGTGCGTATTTTTCCGCACGGATCGTGCGCTCAACTGGAGATCCGCATCGTTGCCGATGACCACCGCAATGGGAGATGAAAGCATTAATAATCACATCTAACACTATCGGACAGTTATTGCCCGCCTGGTGCACATTTGCTTTCGGTTCGATTCGAGACCACTTGGTCTTGAGATCTTAAACTACGACGCGGGAGGAGGATTTTCAGGGTACGATCTGTTCGATGGCCATGTGGTAAGCAAAGTACACAGGATAGATTTATGTGGAACTAGTTTCTGCGTGTGTCTCTGGTGGCGCTGTTATGATGGAGCAGGTTTCAGGTCCCGGAGGAAATCCCGATTTCGCCGAGCGAACAAATTAATCATGTCGAAATCGTTGACAGTTTGTTATTAATTTAATAAATTGTATTACGGTTTGAATCGTCCGTTCTGCTCTAAGGCCGGTGGCACCGATGCTAAATGCAAACGATGTTTGACAACCGTTCGTATATCCGTTTGATGTATGGCTTCATAAAGGCCATGAGAATGTAGATGTGTGTAGAAATTAGCATTGCAATACACGTGGTGAAATTGTGTAGACATAATTGTTATCGTTTGGATAAATGAATACGATATTCACAGGGGTACAATGATTTACGATTAGGTTGAATGCTGTTTAGACAAGAGTTCGGTAAAAGCTAACTAATAAGAAATTTTTGACTCAAGAGATAAAGTTGAAAACAAAAATTAGAAGAGGAAAGCAAATGAGGTTGATATTGGTGTTGATAGCCGTTAATAGAATCAAACTAGCGACTTTACCTTGTAATTGTGATAGTGTAGGGAACGGCTTAATCAAGGGTGACTGTTTTGATCAGTTGTTAGGAATTAGGACTTAAACTCCTACATTATTTCACTTTTAATTGTACGAATATAAGCCCTATCTATCTGGCTAATGATTCGATGTATAAATCATGATTGATTACCAATTTATTACTGTCATTTTGAAGAGTTAAAATACATCATCTAGAAAATCATCAGTTTTCTACCTGCTGAAGAAGTTCGCTCAAACATTGCCGTTGTGTATTTTGCATTTGGTCGCGTGTACCGGAGGAAATGTCTTCATCAGCTATTTGGCGCATCTAGGCTTGTTGCCAGAATGTGATGTTGAACATTGAGTTAAATATATTTTATAATTAGATGACCGGAAATCACTATTTATTTCATGTTTCTTTCAGCCGTTTGAGGTTGATCTATGCTTATGATTATATTGTCCACCATCTGGCACTATCAAATGCAATAAAAAAATATACATGTTTCGGAGCTGTGCAATAGTACTCAACGATAAATAATACTTCGCTGCTGAGCGGCAGCTATGGCATCACTGTTGCTTATGAGAGAGCCCATGTTTCCTCTCTTTTTTGTTTACAATGGATACAGCGCACCTGTATTGTTACGTGAAGCCTGCTGTCTCTTACATTTGTTTGTTTTTAAAAGAAACATCCCGTTTGTCGTCACAGTCGCTTTGTCGATCATTTCCGTGAGAGTAAAGAAATAAGAAATACACATTGCCAATCTAAGATCAATGACAAACTAAAAGTTTGGTCTCATAGCCTGCTAGTAGACGAGTTTGTGATCATAGCAATCGACATGTTTTGGTTGATTGTTTCCGAGAGAGAATGTATAAAACGAAGGAGCTGGTTGAGGAAATTTACGTTTAATATTGTTAGTTAATGTGTACAGATTGCGGAGCTGAAGAAAACATTTTCATGATCGGAAAGCAATCCGCATGCTTTATATAAGTGCCTGCAATTAGGAACTTCATTCCACGGCTATGACATTTTCTGAGACTTATTCTCGTTTCTAAAAGGTATGTTTCTAGAAGTAAGCAGAGGGATTAATGTCTTAATATTGGCAGTTCTAATAACATATTGCATACAGCATCACCAAATACCCCAGGTGCTGAATAAACTGCTTAAAACCCGTCCCGTACTCTATTTCGTCGGCTAATATTATCAGAGATTTCAGAAATACAAATATGGATGGGAGACGTGGGCTTATAGATAAGGATTTAGGTCCATAAAAAAAATCGTATATCTCTTAACAATTCTCAAATAATTGTTTCTTCTTCAGGAACAAATGGATATTTTAGGTTTCAGAAGGTATAAGTATAAAAAAAATCTTGTTCATAATAATGAATATGCAATTAAAGGATTTTTGATTATAGATTCATCAACAACATAAAATATGCATACTGCGGATGTGATACTTGAGTCTTCAAAAAACTGAAAGACAGAAGGATCTCAACGGTCAACTAATCGTTAAAGCCATAGTATCACATTAGAATCTTTCCTCTTAGATGAGAAGAATATAAAACTCAATTATGAAAGAACAACTCTCAATCGTGACCTTTAGATCTTTCATAAAACTAAGATAGTTACTTGGGTTCTGAAATAAACTGCGTAAAGACAACATAAATTCGTAGTTGACGATGTTTGTATTAATCACTTAAAATGGTGCTGCTCATCATACAAAAGATGACATTAGTAACGCACTACCTAGTAATAATACACACTATTCAAGGCCCTGAAGTAGTAATTATGTCCTCAAAAATATGCCTTGTGGTAACAGTTAACATTTACATTCTTAGTTAACTTTCGAGCCGTTCACTTGCATAAACTTTGCAGTACCAGGTGTCATTGGTTTAGATTTATTAATCCGTCTACGACCATTCTTCGTGGTTTTGTAAAGGTTTGAAAGTGATACAATTTAAGAGAAATTGATGACAGGAAGAGTAAGGCTCTCCCATAAAATATCAAAAGTGTGCTTTGCCTTTTCCTATTCCGGCTATTTGTTGTTACTGTTTGACAATTGACATTTTCAAAAAGCAAATGTTGACGAAGAAATGAACATGCTAGTCCAAAGTTCAAATAAGTTACTTAAACTTCCAACTCAAGATTTTCAAAAAGATCATAGGTCTTAAAAGAGTTACATATAATCGAATTGTAGAACTTGGTGAGATCATTTCAATTGTGGAAATCACATTCAATCACGTTTAAATTCACCATTATCTATTATTTCAATGCCAATTTTTTCATTTAGCTAAACCATACCCGAGCAGGAGAAAATAACATATAAATACATAATTTCGCTTGATAACCGTCGTAGATATTAAAGAGCACAGCATAAGAGTAGAATACCTTAGAAAAATATCTAAGAATTGCTATCAAAATATCTCTCGAACAACAAAACTTCCCGAGCAGGAGACAACAACATATGAATACCTAATTTTGATCTTGATAACTGGCCTTGGTATTTAAGAGCTCAGATGAGAAGGTAGAATACCTCAGCAAAATACCTAAGAATTGCAAGCCAAATATCTCTCGAATAACAAAATTTCATATTTTGGATACCTGGGAATAACTTTGAGGTACTATTTTTGTATTGTCTTACCTCAATTTGGTATGTTATGCGAATGAAAAATTGTGGGAACATTTTTATGGTATTATCCTTAGGTATTTTACCTTTTAATCTGAGCTCATAAATACCAAGGCCAGTTCTCAAGTTATTCTGTTCTGCTCGGGTTGTTATTTCGGATACCTGGGAATACCTAAGAGGTACTATTTTGGTATTGTCTTACCTCAATTTGGTATTCGCATGACATTGTGAGAACAATTTTATGGTATTATCCTCAGGTATTTTACTTCTTAATCTGAGCTCTTAAATACCAAGGCCAGTTATCAAGCTATTCGATCCTGCTCGGGATCGTGGGAACAATTTTATGGTATTATCCTCAGGAATTTTACCTCTTATGCAGCGCTCCTAAATACCAAGGCCAATTATCAAGTTATTCGTTCCTGCTCGGGTAAATAAGGTCGTAACTAATTTTACTTTCAGCAAAAAAATTTAACACAAGGTTAGTAATCATATGACCACTACAAAATATTCTAACTATCCATCACATAATATACAATGGAGAGAGGGAGAGACTATCAGGGTACCCAAGTGAAACGATTTGGATAGGGAGCATGGGACTGCCTCCTCCCTAACATTTTGCGGATCAAGGGCAGGCTCTTCGACCCCATCAGTTGGGTTTCTTCTGTCAATCGAGGGCTCGATTCTAGTCCTGTGGGTGTGAACTTGCTTTTGGAAGAAGATGCTCTTCCCTATATTTACTACAGGACTGAAGCGGCTGTCATCCACGAACAAAAATCGTGAAGCCGAGAATTTGGTGCTGCGTGTGGTGCTAATTTGACAACTCGGTTTTCTTGAAGGCTGTAGGCAGCAAACACAATATACGCGGTGGAAGTTGGCATAATTTTCGTTAATTTGATTCGAGAGTAAAGTCTTCCGTGTTGTACTTAGTGCAGTGATTATCATAATGATAGATTTTTTTCATTGCTTATCAGCAAGGTATAATAATGTTTTATCTACATTACTGATACTAGTAGGTTGATAGTAGAAATATTATAAGAAATTATAATCCACTGTGAACCGAGCTTAAAATGTTCAAATTGTCACAAGCGCCACACCAAAAGTAGCAGGCTTCAAGAACTAACGCCTGCTTCAGTCCTCTGATATTTACGGGTTTCGCGTAAGTTTCTCTGCTTACTGGCCCGCTCAAACGTTTTTGGCCCGTCATGCACGATGATCTTCTTCTTCTTTTTAGCATTTCAAGCTTATTGCTTTAGCAATTAGCTTATAGCTTGCTCTCAACTTAGTGTTCTAAATGCACTTCCACAGTTATTAACTGAGAGCTTTCGATGCCAGGTACAATTTTTGCATTAGTATGATTGTGTGGCAAATACAATACCCTATTGCCCAGGGAGTCGATAAATTTTCCTTAACGAAAAATTCCTAGACCAGACCGGGAATCGAACCCAGTCACCTCCAGCATGGTATTGCTTTAGCTACGCCTTTACCGACTGAGCTAAGGGAGGACCCAACTTGATAATCACAAACACCCATAAAATCCTGATCAAATCGTTTTTCAGATTATTTGCTATGGAAAGTTTCCTTGATACAATAGATGGTAGTATTTCATCATCATCATCATCATCATCATCATCATCATGTTGGAAATAAAATTGATGCCTTGACTAGAAATTAAGTAGCTCTTGATCATTTTACAACATACATGATATTCGGAACTGACTTCTTTTTTCATTATTGTCATCATTTTCCTCCCAAATCCCATTAAATAAAATATACCAATCTGTTTGTAAAATATAACTGAAACCTTAAGCAACATTTTGCAAAACTAGGTTAAACGGATTGAGTGGTAAGATAGTATTTGTGAGATTCTAAAAAAAAATTGATTGTAGTTTTAGCTGGCAAAAATCATCAAATATTCAACTCCTATGGAACCACAGGCTCGGTAAATTACCTTTGGCGCTGGTATGGGTAGATGGGATGCCGGATACGAAGATGCGCATCAAAGCCAGGGGTGTATTCAACAGGTAAAATTTGATTGTCTATTTTGAACAGGTATTTGATTGTCTTTTTTTAAACTAGCTTATTGGAACCAAAACCTTAACAACCATAACTATATTGTAGAAACTCAAATGTTTAGATTATGGAATGAATGATAGATCATATGTGAAAACAGTAGAGTTGGTTTGAAGTTGTTTTATATTATTTTGTTCTATAAAATTTCAGTTGAGCAAAGCAAATGTAGCTAAACTGAAATGTTTAATAATAGGAGTAAATATTATCAAGAACGTTTTTTACGAGAAATTTGAATAATAAGATGAAGTTGCATCCTCGATTAAACCCAATATAGTGCTTACAGGACGACATTACATCCAAATCAGTAAAGATGTTTTCGTCTTTAATAAGTAAGATTTTAACTTGTCGCGTGGTTCAGAACATCAACGACTTATTAATCTCATCTAAGCAAATGTCGATTGAAGCATGGGATTAACAAGTGATTAATATGGGAGCAGTTACCCTATCTTATATCAGTTGTTTTCAAAAATGAGGAAAGATTGAACGCAACTACAACCGCGTTTGTTAATGTTTTGTAATCACGTCCTCTTTAATGTGATATAAGGCTATATACACTGTTAGAATGCAAGAATCGAGAATAAAGGGTTCCAATAGCACTGCCCTGACATTATGTTCTCCTTTAAAATGCTCGCAAAACCTGTGGTACATACTGAATTTGCAAAAGTTTAAAATCATATCTGCCACCGAAATTGTCTAGAATCACGCAAGCGATCCAATCCCAGCTCAGAACAATTTCAATAAACCATGCTTCAAAACCGACCGCTCCACTTCGTGACCGGAATGCCTTGTACCGATCAGAGCGGCACGCGATAAACGTGCCACCACCCATAGCCTAGTGTTGTTTATGATTTAACATTTCGGTCTTGCATCTACGGACGACGGACGGCCAAATGCAGTCACTTTCAATAAATCAAGTCAAGTCACGCACGCTCATCCCTTTCTCTCGTCCCAACGCGCAAAACAAACTTTTTTCAGCAATGTGAACTCGTCACTGAGTCAATAAATTACATATTACGTACAAAGCCAGTGGATCGAAGAGTTATTAAAACACGATAACAAATCTTTGTGTCAATGGACGCGATCTCGTGGCGACGCTACCGGAATGCACGCCACCTTCGTCGATTGCTGATGATGGCGCTAACGTTGGGAAACATTTCCCATAGGACGTTGATACCGATCACGTGCTGTTGTACACTCCAAGCGGAAGTGCCAACAAGAAGAACCAAGAGGAAGAGTCTTGAATAATCAAGGGGTTGATGTTGTACTTACGTCTTGTTTTCAGCTTGGGGTGCACCGGTTTCAGCACACGCCCTTTTCGGATTGAATCGAGCAGCTGCTCCCGCGGACAAGATACTCGCTTCAGTGGTTGCGGTGCGAGCTTCCGCTCAGAGGCCTGCAAGATAATTGTTTGTGATTAGACTTTGCTTAATCCAATAAATATCGGGTTGTTAGATAATGCGGACGCGCTCAATTAATAACTGTCAACTAAGCACAAGGAAACCAATGTCACTCGATTCCTCGAACACTCCAAATCACCCAGATTATGATGTAGATAAGATAGCTATACGGAACTGTCGTGTCAAACTAACAGACACTGACTTTGACCATGACCAGTTCCAAAATAAACACAAATAGACCACCCGTAAGCATTGAGGAAGTTATTAACGCGAAACCGTGAAATTTCTACTGGATCTGCGCCCTAACGATAACAGCAACAAACAGACTATCGAATTCCCGTCGCGATCAGAAAGCAAGAACTCAAACAATCATCATTGGTATAATCCGGAATGTAGTACTTACCTTGCGTAACGGTGGTCGAGATCGTATGAACTCAAGTATAACGGCGTGTGCGTCTTGCTTCACCTTTGGCGGTATGTCACCGTTTACCATCACCTTGCGAAGATTGTACTTTCTGAAAACGAGAACAAGCGGGGAAGATGAGTTCGATAGTCATCATCATCGATCATATGCTCACGATGGTAAAAGGGTAATTGATGGACGAACAGTAGCATCAACAGGTTCGTGCTGAGCTTATAGTGGTTGCTTAGGCCTAGGCCCCCCTGAGTAGACTTTTAGCAGATGGAGTGTGAGAGACCGCAGAGCATAGAAGTGCTAATAGGTGTAATGTTTGTGAGTTCGCAAGCAAACATTTTTGGCCCCAAAACGTGACTGCATGACGTGCAGCATCCACAGCCGCAACCGCAACAGCCACAACGCCACCAACTGTGTGCGGCCAATGATGGTCTGGTTTGAGGGAATGAATACCGTTCGTGAAATTATGAGTACCTATTTTTTTTTTGCTTTGACTGGCTGGTAGGTATTCTTCGGGAGTCTTATTGGTGCCCTATTGAACGACCAACATTGATTGATGATGAGAGTGCC
Source organism: Aedes japonicus (assembly GCA_034211315.2). Taxonomy (NCBI): domain Eukaryota; kingdom Metazoa; phylum Arthropoda; class Insecta; order Diptera; family Culicidae; genus Aedes; species Aedes japonicus. The sequence goes on from JASCZW010002602.1 coordinate 66,079, forward strand.
GGTTCCGTGCTGGCGTGGATTTTCTAACCTAGGTCATATGGCAATTTAGGGCAAATCTCCGTAAGGTAAAGCATATGTGTCTCGTTGGAGTTGAATTTGGGTAACGAGCTTGGAAGGGGAGGGTCAAAGCAATGTGAATATAAATAGTCAAAGTCGTGCTCAAGTAGGACCAGTTACATGGTTCACGAATGACTGGCGTTGGAAATAGGCTAATTAAGTGCATGTTGTTTGAAGGTCTACCACTTTGATGTATTGTAGTATAGGATATTGTCTTCAATAGATTCCTTTAGCGGGGCGAGTTTAAACGTAATTTATTTCGATTTAACTGAAGTGAGAAGCATTGCTGTTTAATGTATCGAGAAGGAAGTAGCGAAAAACTTGTTCAAATTTTCAAAACTGCGAGTAAAAATTTAAACAAAAGGAAACTTAGGCTGATTAATAAAATTTTGAATTGTTGTTAAGTCAAGTTTTAAATAAACTAACAAGTTCCTGTCTTTATGTCTATTTTTGACAGATAGTTGTTTTTTGTTTCCAATGTGCAGATTTCTTGATACTAATATCTGACTGATAAAACAGTCACAATTTACCGTAGGAATATGAAGCTAAGATTCAATGATACTAAGAAGTTTTTGAAGCAATCAAGGTTTTTATGCCTCGATAGGAAACATAATTATCTGCAAATACGAGTCAGGTTAAGGGAGGATCGCACCTTAAGTTACCATGCTGTATCATCTTATTGTGTTAATGTCCGATCAACTTAGAGTCCGGAACTAAGAAATCAGTTCTATTGGGATTGAGATTGATTTGATGTGGAAAATGTAATCTAACCAATGTACAGGTATTTTATTGCAATATCATAAAAATATTAGAAAACTATTCCAATGTGCTTTTGGTGAAGTTGTGAGCTTACGTATCAAATCGTAGGTATTAACGTAATTTACAGGAGTAATGAAGCCCTACATTTCCTATCTTCTAGCAAAGTTCGACTTTGCTTGATAATCGCCCTTTAAATTTTGATTGGGCGGAATAAGGGGCAATTTGCTGGATTGGTATGTTTATCGATAGTGCTGTAAAGGCAACTTGTCAGAACTGGCAATAGCTTCACAGAACCTTTGTTTGTTTTAATGAACGGTAAAATATATATTTTTCAGATACTCTTGCTTATAAACCTTCGAGTCTTTTGCCTTGTTTGTGACCAAAACCATCTTTTCAGTCAACAGCTGTGAATTTAGCAAAAACTACTTTGCGGGTAGATTATCCTGTGGGCAGATAAAATATAACTCAAAAAGTAGCCTAAAATCTATAATCACGTATGTTTCGAAGATCATGAGCAGGCGTCTTTAGTACTTCGAATCCAAGCGCGTCTTCTGGCAACTTGTTTTGGCTTAAGCGCCATGCTTGATTGCTTGCAGGCACGACAAGAACGGTATATATTCAGAACCGAACCTATATCAAAATCTGAGACTCCGGGGTTTGCCTTGATTGTTCTTGATGCATTTCAGTTCAATTGTCGATCGTATGTTCAACTATGACGTTTACTTTAACTCGTGCATTTCAATCCAATGAAACGTTTGACGACATCATACATGGTAAATCTGGCATATCTCCAGGTTTACGCGATGCTTGGAACATATTACGAGGGGTATTTAACGCGGCTGAACATGATGAACTGTCATGCATCTTCCGTGTTTCAAAATATATTGTTGTCCATACATGCCATAACCAACCACTAGATGCACTGTTATAGAATAAATCATTTTTTGTGGATCTCAAGTATACTATACTTTAAAAGCCAGTCTCCTGATCGCACCATCAACTGCTACACTGTGTCAGTCCAAAAGATGCCATGGCCTCACTCTCATTGATATATCCTGATGACTACAGTTGGCGGGAAAAAGGCTGAACGTTGCTCCCTGCATTGTGGTGCACTTAAACTAAGCCAACTCGTGGCAACAATAGTCCTATGCGGCTTCCCAAGCGGCTTCCCGTCGGTCGAAAATTGTTGCAACAACTTGTTTGTGACTTAAATGAGTCACAAAGCAGTTACCTCAACTGGTTTGCAACAAGTGTACAATAAGGGTTGAGCCTCTCAATAATGACGGAAAGGTTCCTATCTGCATGCATTCAATACAACATTTTTTTCAAACGTATACCACAAGTCACTTGGGACTAATGATGCCTATTGATTTTGTCAAGTCTTTGATTATGGATGTTGTTTCTCAGTCCAGCGTAGGTCAAATTATGACCCATTTGTTACCTCGATAACATAAGTGAGGATCAAGAAAACAGACTAACATGTGTCTCCAGACCACAATTTCTGCAGCATAAATAACTTAGCAGTAGATTGTTCTCTTGAGATAAAACAAAGTTTTTATCCAACTTACCTACATAAGTTTCAAGTACACTCTTAGTGGTGCATAAGGCCTACGTGAAAGGATTCGTGGGTGTTGGCCAAATTTAAATGGTTTTCAGATATAATTCTACATAGGTTATAGAGTATTTTTCATATATCTAGCAACCTAACGTCCGTACTCCATCAAAATATTTTCTATTGTGAGGCGTCCAGCTTAATCGGTCAATTTAATTGTAGGTGAGTTTGGAAGAAAGGGAAGTTGGAGCAGAGCACAAGTACTCACTGGTTGACACTAAATATTAACCAACGTGCTTTTGCCCATTTGTTTGAGGAATTGTTAAGCGACAAAAATTTCCAAATTCAAAGTTTGGATGCCGTGTTGCGTCAGTACCCGGACTTTTAGTTCATGAATCTGGACACTTTTCAAATCACAAACTAATATGCAGTTATGAGCTTGTAAATTTATCATAAAGGGTGTCCACGATGAAATTGCCACACTATGAAATTGCTCTTACTTTTTAACCGTTGGGTAGAATTTAATGAAAATTTGGGTGGATTTAGTTCATAGTGCATTTTTTACATCCTGCAAGTTTTAAAGTCCTGTGATCAAAACTCGCGGAAATGGAGTCGAAAGAACAGCTCGTGCGTGATAAAATCTTGCGCATTCATCACGAGAACAAGGATCTCTCGCATCGTTCCATCGCTAAAACGTTGGGAATCGCGACTTCCACGGTGTCGCGAGTGATTAAGCGGTTCGAGGAACGGTTGACCACCGATCGGAAGCCCAGAAGTGAAGGAAAAAGTATTCCGTACAACACCAAAAGTCACAACCGCGTAGTTGGGGCCTTCAACCGAAATCCGAACGCCTTCGTTCGGGATGTGGCTAAGAAGCTGCACCTAAGCCGAAGTTTTGTCCAGAAGGCCAAAACTAAGGCTGGGCTTCGAACGTTCAAGGTACAAAAGGCCCCTAATCGCGACGAGAAGCAGAACAAGTCCGCCAAAACCCGTGCCAGGAAGTTGTACCTCAACATGCTGACGAAAGTTGAATGCTGCATCATGGACGACGAAACATATGTGAAGGCCGACTTCAAACAGATCCCCGGCAACCTGTTTTTCACGGCCAAGGATAAGTTCAGCGTTTCGGAGCATGTCCGCACTCAGAAGATGTCCAAATTTGCGAAGAAATTCCTGGTTTGGCAAGCCATCTGCACGTGCGGGAAGCGGAGTGCACCTTTCGTGACCCAGGACACGATGAACGGACAGGTGTACATAAAAGAGTGCCTCCAGAAGCGGCTGCTTCCTCTCCTGAAGGCCTACAACGTCCCAACAATCTTCTGGCCGGATTTGGCCTCATGCCACTACTCCAAGGACGTGCTGAAGTGGTATGCGGACAATAAGGTCAATTTCGTGCCGAAAATGTTCAACCCTCCCAACACCCCGGAGCTCCGCCCCATCGAGAAGTACTGGGCGATTATTAAGCAGCACCTTCTTAAACGACCTAAGGTAGTGAAGACAGTCGAGGAACTGAAGAAAGTATGGGTTTACATGCAAAAAACGGTTGATTCACAGGTTGTGCAGAATCTTATGGCCGGGGTTAAGGCCAAGGTGCGGGAATTTGCGTATGGACTGTAAATAAAATACGAATAAAATGGTAAAATGAAGTTTAATAGTTATTTCTCAATTCTTGAAAATTTGATGGCAATCGGATGAAAACTCAAATTTTGCGAATCAATTTTGTGTGTGGAAATTTCATCGTGGACACCATTTAATAGCATATTAGCGTTAAATCTGAGAGGGTTGATTCATCGATTTTTTTTACAATTTTTCCAAGTTGTAACATTCCGCCCACTTGCATGTTAGGCGGTGGGTATTTCTTTCGTGATTTGGAATCGGTGGATTGTGAATTTCTAGTTGGGTTAATACAGGATGCGGAGAGCCTGCTTAGGGAAGCATACATTGAGAGTAGCGGAGCGGAAGAGATAAAGAGAAATCAGCTAACAGATGTTTTGTTTATAGATCAAACCAATAACTAACCTTCAAACAACTCACTTACAACGAAGGGTGATCGTAAAAGTATAGACCAGTATATTTTCAAGATTAAGGGGCTGAATTTATCAGGTATAGCTCGTTCAGCTTAAAAAGGTGCTGAGTATTGTCGTCATTTATTCAATGAAATATTCTCACTATTCTCATAAAATGCTCATTTCAGCCAATTGTGTCCAACACATAGTTATAATAAACCATCGACAGCGCGCAACAATGACTTTAATATCTTTTCAGATAAATGGCTAAGCTCTTTAAACATCCGGGGACTCTACTTATATCTTTGTTCTTAATTTTGAGTCTTTTCAGCAACCAATAATTTATTTCTACAAAATTTTGAAGACCAAGTATCTAATATCCTGTTTTATTCTATTTTGCTTTTCGTTATTCTTGTCTCTTTTCAGTCACAGCGTATCGTTGTCCAAAACGACCCCTGCTGTTAACGTTTTCCCAACTATCCAACATCCCAGTGATTTCTCGTGGAAGTGCAGAGGATTTCTCAGCTTCCTCCAAAGCGAGTATCATGTCACCACGCTCCTTTCCATTTCCTACTTGACCAGCATTTGGGCACGGCCAGCGCCGGTATTGCTTTATAATGGGTCACCAGTTTTTAAACATTGAGGATGTATGTCAGTCCCATCACCTGTTGGTTCCTTGTGTAAATACAGCTAATCTGGCAATAACGGAGTACCACCCGTGGGCGGTTAATCATGCTCATGCTCATGCTCATGCATAAGGCCTACGTGAAAGGATTCCTAGCCTTGCTCTTGAAAACAATTAAAATGGGTTGAAATTTAGATTGACATATTATTGAAATTTTCTTTTAACGCTTGCATTAAAAAAATTGGACTTTTTTCGGATGGTGATAAAAAAAAGCTTAGACAGATAATTGCTTTTGATAAATTTCCCATGGAAGGTAATTATTTAATCTAATTTTCAAAAAAAGACTCTACGCCCTTGCAAGCGGCTTTCCGGCAGTTAACCGGAACATTCGCCATTGCGGACGAACACATGCGTGTAGGCATGTTTTTGAGTTCTTTCTTCGTTATATTTATCAATTCGTCCTCAGTTTTCGCGACAAAATTGTTGGAGTAGATCTTACGCTTCAGGTAGGCAGAGAAATTCTCGATGGAACGCTGCTGGAGGACGTTGGGCGGGTCCGCCGACTTGGGTACCACATCGATATTCAGCCGCTCCATCTCCTCCAACGATCGCTTCGAGTAGTAGGCCGACGCCAGATCCGGCCAGAACATCGCGTCTTCGCCCTTATGGTACTTCTTGATAAACGACGCAACTTTGTAACAGGATAAAATGGCGGCAGGCCCGAACTTACGGTAAAAATAGGCGAAACGATACGGGACTTATGTTTTCGGCACGCCTGTGCCGTGGGTATCCTGTACACCGGGGATCGGTAACAGAAGAGGAGCGAATCTCGGCCGTCAACTGAAAAGGAATTCAACTTAAGCGGGACTGTTCTTCTGTTTCGGACCGACTTGACCAAAACTCTAAATGATGAAAAGAATACAAATCCGCTTAAGCGCCAACACGCCTTTCAGCGTGATGCGGAAATGCGCGTTTTACCCAGCTAACTCACTCAGGGTGGGTCTATCGATCGCGGGACCAACCTCAAAAAACTCTCGAACCAAATTTACTGAAGTCATCCATTGTCTATGCTAACCAAACTAATATTTCACTTTGGTGTCGTTGGAAAAAGGATGTGCACATATATTCATAGTGGATTCTCATTTGGTGTACGATATCGGGTTAGTAGTGTGTTTCGTACAGAAGTTTAACTTACTATCTAATCTTTCTAACCTTTCTTCTAGCAACCCAGGCGTTGATGCTGATGTTGTGCGGAGGACGACACCAATGCTGTACGGAGGATGACGCTGGACGGATGATATCGCTGACTGCTGAAGATGTACTTGTGGCCGGTAGTGTTACGGCCGTGCTTGTTTGCGGCCGGTTGGTCTAGCGATGACGTAATGCTGGTGGCGGTATTCGGGAAGCTGACAGTGCCACAACTGTACTCGATTCTGGCCGGATGGCCGGGTGATTGAACCGGCGTTCACACGCGCCGAACGGTAAGTCGGTTGGAAACGGCTGAGTTGGTTGCCGAATGAACTGACACGTGGTGAGACGTTCGCCGAACCCCACGCTGCACAGCGAAGGGATTGCAGCGGGGCAAGCGCGACAGCGCCAGAAAAGATAAGCGACGAGACGGTCCTCAAACGGTGGCTTGTCGAACACGTGGTTGGCCGGTGGCGGATAGGACTCCGGGGCGGGCTTTCGATTGGCGATCGATCGGTCGCTGATGCCGCTTCGACCTGCCCGGGATAAAGACCTTCATTCGAAGGTATAGGCCTGTTGTTCTTAACTTTCTTCTTCAGCTTTTCACTCAAAGTGTATTTTTCACTGGGAGCTTGGCTTGTGCATTGAAAATCATCTATGGTGTGCCTCTGAGGATTCAATAGACCTCGAAACAACGGAAACTATGGGATGTTCTATGGGCATGTGTCGTTTTCTTATTGGTTAAGCCAGTAATTTAATTTTAAGAGAAATCTGAGAGGCATTTCTGTGCTCAAAAATTGCAGCAAACGGTTCTCGTGGTTTTGGTTTCGGTCCGTGCTAGAACACATTCGCACTAAATAAGGCGTTACGGTAGGTAACGCTTTAATAGTCCAGTTGAACTATGAAGTGTTTCTAGCTGAATAGCTTCGAAACGCTTCTAATTAAACCTCTACAACTTCCGGCAGGTATTGCGTACTATAAATTTCCCCGTTCACCGCCTGTCCGGAGCAAAATGAAGAGAAGCTTTGACATCCCCTTCTCGCTGATTGTCAGCCACAGCAGCACCTTCTTGGGGAACTTGGTGTGTGAAATGAACTTCACCTCGGCGCTCACTTCCTTCGTGGGGGAAGAAAAATACGAAGTGCTCTGCCTGTTGTTGCCATCAAGGCTGAGATAGGTCTCGTCGTCCATCACCACCACCACGTCGCGATTCGTCGGGAAAATCAAGTTGACCATCTTATTCAGCCGCTGCCGCTGCATTGCCAGCTCTGAAACCAGTGGACAAGACTTTCACTTCCTGACATGTATGTTCATGTTTGCCAGGTACTTTTTCACTGTTTGGCCAGTTGAACAGACCTCCTAGCCACTTTTCTCTCGGTCTTCCTCTTCAGCATCTTTAGGAGCTTTTTGTCGCTCAGGGTCGTCGTTCGTCCGGAACCGAGCTTTCTTTTGATGCTCTGATTGTTGTCTAATAATGCCAAGATATTGTAGATACCGGAACGGGCATATCCGGCGTCCACAAAATGCCGCACGATGCTGTTCTTTAACCGCGCACATTTTTAAACGGAGTTGCTTCACTATTTTTGCTATCACGGTTAGAGTTCGGCTGATAGAGCTGCTAAATTTTGTCTGCTGACTCATGGGTTACTATCATTGTGCTGAATGGGTAGTTTCGTCAGTGCGGGTGAAGGTAAACCCATGAAAAACTGGCAATTTTTGTCCATTTTTCTAAGCAAACGTACAAAAACTCATCCACCACCTCGAACTCATCTCCGTCAATTGTCACAGTTCTGCTTATGCGGACTCTATCACACTTGTTTCCTCCAGCCAACAGATACTTAGTCTTCGACTCATTCACCTTCAATCCAACCTTTTCCGCTTCACGTTTCAGCTTGGTGTACTGATCAGCTACCCCTTGGAACGTTTTGTGGACAATGTCCACGTCGTCAGCGAAGCAGATGAGCTGGCCGGATTTATTGAAAATCGTACCCCGCATGTTAAAGTCTGCACGTTTCATAGCACTTCTAGCGTAATGTTGAACAGGAGCCTGGACAGACCATCGCCTTATCAAAGTTTACGTGTTTTAAATGAGTGCGATAGCTTTTCGCGATCAATAATATCGTATGCGGCCTAAAAGTCGATGAATAGGTGGTGTTTAGGGACTTGATATTCACGACACTTTTGGAGGATCTGCCGCAACGTAAAGATTTGTCAGTTGTCAATCGACCGTATACGAAACCGGCTTGATGAATTCCCACAAATCTGCTTGCTAGCAGCGATAGACGACGGAAGATAATCTGGGCCAGCACTTTGTAAGCTGCGTTGAGAATAGTGATCGCTCGATAGCTCTCACATTCGAACTTGTTACCATTTTTGTATAGTGGGCATATTACTCTCTTTTTCCACTCCTCCGGTAGCTGTTCTGTATCCCATATCCTGACTATTAGTCGATGCAGACAAGTCGCTAACATATCCGGCGGACATTTGAATTAAGAAGAGATCATCACTCTCTAATGCAAGTTTTAATGAATGTTTCTTACCTCTTGCTTCTAGAAATCGTACTTAGAGAGAGCTAGTTAACGATCAAAATGGCCAAACAGTAATGTGTGTGAGTCGATCAAAGTTATTATTAATAAGTCGAATTCTTTTTTTTTTTCAAGTTCAGTTAATACACAGGAGACATATTCAGCTAGGCTTTCTTTTTACCGAATACCAATTACCGGGTCTTTCGTTTAACACCTTCCATATGATTTTGTACAGTCTCCTTGTCCACTTTATTCGCCGCAGAACGCCAGTTTGCTTTGAACTGTTTCTCGCTCACAACAACTTTTTTGAGTCTTCTTAATGTTCCGCTTGACGATGGCCCAATATTGTTCGATTGAGCGGAGCTCTGGCGTGTTGGGAGGGTTCTTGTCCTTAGGTACCACTTGAACGTTGTTGGCAGAATACCACTCCATGGTCTTTTTTCCGTAATGGCAAGTTTCCAAATCCGGCCAAAGTAAAGAACGGATACATTGTGTCGCTTCAGGAAAGGCAGTAGACGTTTTTGTAGGCACTTGCTCAGATTATTTTCCTGGTTGACGGTTCCGGTCGCAATGTAAACGTTGCTCTTCAAGCCACAGGTACAGATTGCATGCCACGCCAGAAAATTCCTGTCCAGGAAGCTGTTTAAAGTCTGCCTTGACGTAAGTTTCATCTTCCTGTACCACGCAATCAAACTTCGTCAGCATCGTCGTGTACAACTTTCGCGATCGTGCTTTGGCCGACGTGTTTTGTTTATCGTCGCGATTTGGAGTCAACCAATTTCTTGTAAGTCGACAGTCCAGTTCGTGTTTAGCTCTATTCACGGTTGAAGGCGCCACTCCTAGCTTCTTTGCGATATCTCGGACGGAGAGGTTGGGCAAAATAGAGGCATGATGCGACACGCACACATCTTCAAAATGAGGGATGTGCAAATTTTTTAATTCACGATGACAGGAAATGCGTCAAGTTTTGTCAGTTTTGTCAGTTTTTAAGAATATCCAAAAAATCCTCGGATCCCTGGATTTCTTGGAATTTTAAAAGAACAAACTCCACATGCAGGTATATTTTTTGGCTGGAATTTTTGTTCCATTTATTTTCGAAAATTATTCATGTCCTTGAAATAAAATGATTTTTAGAAAAATTAGGCCGTCTGTTTATGCACAGTTTATTGTTTCTACTAAACACAATAGATACTATATAATCAATGTTTTTTCAATACAAAATGACAATTGCACATCGTGAGCACAAAAATAATGATTGGTTAAAACATTAGTGCACTCACCTGGACCGGATGTCCTCCATCAGGATTTCGTATGGCGTAAGTTCGTACTCGATTGGCGTTCGGGAGAAGTTGATCTTTTTCAGTCTTACTCCCCGCCGCAGTTCGTCTACCACTTGCATCCAAAAGCGAGCCTGAAAAATAAAGACGAGAAAGAAAAGTCAAGAGAAAGGGTCATTAGCAAACATAGTTTACGACCTGCTGCTGCTGCTGTAGCTGGTGGCTGTGATAGCGAAGGAAGAATAAAACGGAGAAGAGTAAAATGCTGGAGCAAAGGCAATTTCTCCTGGCAAAAAGAATGTACGAAATAAATTAAGCAAGTAACAAGCAAACGAAAAAACGAACTTGGTACCTTGTTCAGCAGCGGCGGAGAGAGTTCAAGTAACTGAGAGCATAAATAAACGGCATTGTAAACGCACATAAAAGGAAACGAACGGAAGGAAAAACAATTGCGCACTCCAGAAATGTTAATTAAATCATGCAAACAGTGAATCTTCTTACTGCGTGAGCACAGGTCTCTTTGAGCGAAATTACCAATTAAGAAACGTGTTTTCTGCTGGTGCATCTCTAGCGAATGTACATACGATAGTGGACCTCCTCGGATTCAACATAACATGAAACTAGGCTATCGTTATGTTGGTAGAAGAACATCTTGAAGATCCGGTGAACTTCGTGTACTGTGGCTCAATGTGAATTAATTCCGAAGCATCACCTAGATTTACGATACTTTCCAGTTGTTTACGACAGGGAACATTCACTTGTTTTTGCTTTGCTCGTGTATCCATTTCTCGGCCGGAAAAATGGACTTCTTTAGCGCCAGCAGGAGTCATACCTTTAAAACGCATCATTCTTGTATCATTGGAGGAGGATCTCAAACCCAATTCATTCATAGGTCTCTGGTCACTTCTACAGATTATGAAATGGCTTGATCGACAATGATGACGATCACCTCTGTTTCATCAGCACATACGAACGGACCCATTTCCACCCTCGCCGTGAGATTTCGTGGTGGCAAATTGGATACTCCGAGACCCTACCGACAATGATGAAACAGATAAATTGGGTTGGATTTGAGCGGATACGTATGAGCCGCCGGTGAGCTAGATCTCTGCTGATCATGCATACGTTTTCGGAGCTAGCATACACAGCATAGTTCGAACTTGTAAGAACCGAAATAAATTGATCTCACGATGGGAGCATAAATCATGGGTAGATTTACGAGAACGTCGAAGCAGTCAATGGGTTTTCTAGTTTGTGATTTATTGATTGCTGGAAATTGAAGCGCACTCCCCGGTGTGATTACTCAATTGATTTGGTGCGGGTGGTGATGCGGTGGTGCAATGCTCTGACTCCTTTCATGATCCCAAACGATTATGACTCATACACTTTTCGTTTTATTGATATGTGTCGTTTACTTAACGTATTTGGCAGAATGATTCTGTTAACTGTTAATGTTTCGCATAGTAAAAGGAAGAACGCGAATACTGATGACTAATCAATGTGTCAATGGCTAATGTCGCCCAAGAATTTGCATTCGATAACTGTACTCTGGTCCAGATTTTAAACCGATTAGCTATTTTACCAAGGTGCTATCGTACTCACGCTTCGATCAGGTCCAACAGCCGATGGAAAACAAACACCTAAAGACGATGGACACCAAAGCAAAATTGCATGTATAATAGGCCATTAAACGATAGTAGATTATGTTAATGACATCGATCGGTTTTAGAACCGTTCTTGTCCATGGAATTCCTTCCTTGCAGCGTTGGTGACACACCACACCACTGAAGTTCCCAGTTACAGTTAAAATGCAAATAAACATCGTACCTCCAACTGATAGGCGATGAATAATCGAGAGCACAAAAAACTGTGCCAATACTGTCGGCCTGTCAGTTCCGGTCGGATGGTTAATAAATAAAGCGATTGCCGCCCGACAACAGATTAGCTTTCAAACCCACGGAAGACACAAAAAGGAGGATCGGGGAACTTTTAAGTTCAATTTCAACCAATTCTTTCCAGGCGATATTTTTTGTTGTTAATTCCCATCATGAGAAAGCTCGTACTGAAGTCTGGTAAACAGGGTAGCGGTAATTTTGGTATGTAGGTACTCAATGGGATCGATACAGCAACCAGCGGCGACGAAGACGACGACGACTGTGACGACAATAAATCACAACGCCTCATAAATCGACTGAACGGTTCTGAAATGATGCTGCTGCTGCTAGTGATGATGGTGGCCTCAAGAGAGATTTCAACGCTCGCTTAGTTTTACGCGAAGAGGGCAATTGTTGATGTTTGCTCGGAGCAATCTGTGAAGTAACTGTAACTGAAAATGGAAATCTATAGTCGTAAATCGGAGCGATTTACCTGAGTTTACCCCGGCAATTATCACCGGGTGAGTGCACATGAATGGGATTGTAGTTCACATAGGTTTCAGAAATTCCAACTCCGATGTTGACTACTAGTTGATCCGTTCTTAGGAGAGCTGTCTTAATGGAGAAATAGGTTTCGTAACATGTGTGAAGTACTCGTAGCAAAAAGGAATGTGCAAAAAGGAATGGCAAAGCATTTGGAGAGATGGGAAGCATCAGACGTAGTGACGTACCATGGACAGATATGGAGAAACATAAAACGAGTACAGGGGTGGTGGATATAAAAATTGGACATTTAAATACTAAAGATACAATGGATGGCTCTAAACGATTATTAATAAATTGGGAAGTACATACTATTTATCATATTTAAGTTTAAAAAAAAGTTTAATAAATTATTTCTCAATGGCTAATTGTGTTATTAACTTCATTTTGAAATTCAGCATCACCTCACTCAATCAATTCCAAATGATATCCTGTTTCTTCTTCAAAAATTTCAATTCATAAAAGTAATGTCAAGTATCCTCATAGCGTAATGCTGCCAGTTGAGCATTTGGTAGATCTTTTCCCTAAACATATTATACTTAATTATGTTGACGTTTATTGAAAAGCGGTTTTCGGCTTTTATGGTAGATATGTCAGAAATTTAAATCATTTCTTAGCTGAAACATAGTTTGGTTTACAATATGGCATAGTTTTCTGTATTTGTGTCTTAAAAATATTGTTTTGGAAATTCGAGTATAGGAAGATCGTCTAGGCATGGACATGTACTGTATGGTTGTGGATAACTTTGTACTGCAAACTTTTGAAGGAACGTGGAACTCTAAACTTGATGGCATTACCGTTTCAATTTAAAATAAATAATGTTGAAAAGGGATTGACTTGAAATTTTTGGGAATAAAAAAAAACAAAGTTTGCATAATAAACAAATAGACAAATTAAAAAACAAATGGCTTCTTGTCAACAAGTGGCCGTGGGATCTTTGTTGGAATGATGCAGTGCGCTAAGACACATAAAGACTGTATTCGATGAAATTTGGACACACGCTATTGTTCATAACTTTTAAGCGTGTGGGTAAAAATTATTGAAATTTTAACTGAATGTATTTCATTGTGTTGTGTCAATTGTGTAATGAGTTTCGTGAAAATCGGTCGAGTGATTTCAGTGATGGCTTCGAATGAAGAAATAGTGCGCCAACAAATTTTGGGCACTCACTTCGAAAACCCAAACGCTTCTCATCGATGGATCGGAAAACAGCTCGAAATCGCACATTCAACCGTATCTCATGTGATCAAAACGTTCAAGGACCGTAAGACAACCAAGCGGAAAAATGGTAGTGGCAAAAAACGTGGCACATCAAATCCGGAGAAGGCCAGGATGGTATTGAACCAATTTAAGCGTTATCCCAACATTTCGATCAGGGATGTTGCGAAAAAGGCGAAAGTTTCAGTTTGTTTTGTGCAGAAAACAATGAAACGTTCTGGATTACATGTGTACAAGGTCCAGAAGGCACCGAACCGGAGCGATAAACAGAACTCGGTGGCCAAAACTCGTGCAAGAAAACTGTACAGGGAGTGGCTCACAAAACCGTTCTGCATTGTGATGGACGATGAGACCTACATTAAAGCCGACACCAAACAAATGCCAGGACAGGAACACTACGTCGCCACCTCTAAGTTGGCCATTCCGGAGAGTGTACGGAAGAAGAAACTGTCGAAATTCGCCAAAAAATTCCTTGTCTGGCAAACGATCTGCGGATGTGGCAAAATGAGTCAGCCCTTCATCACCTCTGGGACCGTCAACGGACAAATCTACAAGGACGAATGCCTCCAAAAACGACTTCTGCCCTTCTTGAGATCTCACGATGGCCCGACACTGTTTTGGAAGAATTTGGCATCTTGCCACTATGCCCGGCCCGTCTTAGACTGGTACAAAGATAATAATGTAGTTTTTGTACCAAAAGACGTAAACCTTCCAAATACTCCGGAACTTCACCCAATTGAAAAATTTTGAGCAATCATAAAGGCAAAGCTCGTTAAAACTCCAAAACTGATAACAAATGAACTTGAACTAAAGAAAGTGTGGTTTAAAGTAAGTAAGCAAGTCGGTCCTATCATTGCCCAAAATTTGATGAAAGGGGTCAAGGCAAAGGTGCGGACACTAGGGTTGGGAGAAGAGGTTCAATAAACCAATGATTTCAAAATTCATTTAGTAGTACTTTATTTCCAGAAAATTTGAAAAGAATCAGCCTCAAGGAAAATTTTTGGTGACCTATTTTGTGTGTCCAAATTTCATCGAATACAGTCTTAAGATCTTCTCACTAAACAAAAAAAACAGATCTGCATCACCACTTATATTTGTAGGCGAAAATTTTAGAAACCATACATTTTTTGTTAAAGAAATTAGAATCATTACGGGAATTCATGGGAATAGAAAAAACTTGTAGAATAAACAAATAGACAAATTGAAAAAAATGGCTACTTGTCAACTGGTTATTGTGGAAGCTTCGACGGAATGATGCAGTGCGTTAAGACATATAGCTGTCTTACAAAAATTAAAAATCTGGTAATTACAAGCGAATTACGTGAAAACCAGAGATAATAAGTTGTATAGTGAGATTTTGAGCAAAAAGAAAACGTGCATGAATGACGAAACGTATGATAAGTTGGACCAAACAATGCTTCCAGTGGCACAATTTTACAATGTGACGCCAGCAACGGCTTCAGTATTTTTTCATTTATTCATTTATTTATTTATTTATTCGTCAACAGATAAAAATGTTCATCACAATGACAATAAGATAAAACTGAATTACATTCAACAATTAACACATACATTTTCGGTAACAACGCTTATGTAACTCGCGGGATACATTAAAATTAAACACGTTATAATAGCTGTTGAAAACGCGACACATGCTCAGCACAGGTTTGTGTTTGCCGTAGTTGGTCATTGAGTGCCGGATTATCAAGAAAAAGATTGTAAACGCAAGTTTCGTCGTCGAGTGTTGATGTTCAAGAGACCAGGTAAAGTGGAACAGTCGATGTTTCCCTGAAGGAGGTCACCAACGAAACACGATTTGGCCACCAAACGCCTCCCTTTCAACAATTTCAGGTTGATCAGCATACTGGCTTTTATAACTTGGCAATCTGCGAGAATCTTGTCAGCGAAGATGTCGCAAAGCAAAGCGTATAAACCTTCGCTGAACGGCTTCGATCCTATGGACTGCATTTTGGCAGAAAGGGGACCAAACGACAGAACAGTAAAAGGACGAACCAAAGAACAGTATAGTGCCTTCAGACACTAAACGGGTTTGAAGTTTATTGTGAAGCGGAAGGTGAATCCTAGGCAATGTGGTTCTCAAATGACAGTTTGGAGTCGAGCATTACTCCCAGTTCTTTGACCAGTGCGGCCTCTGCTGTACACAGAAGTTGTCTCCATTGTAATCGGTCCATAGCTGTACCTCGCCAGCCTCGCTGTCTGCGAAGTGTCCGCAGGTCGCCTTCTACTTGATCGATCCACCTTGCTCGTTGCGCGCCTCTTCTTCTTGTACCCGTTCGTTCGTTTCCGAGAATCATTTTAACAGGGCTGACGTCCGACATTCTTACGACATGCCAAGCCTATCGTAGTCGACCGATTTTAGCGATGTGTACGATCTTTCTTTCAAAGACACCAAGGGCGCCGTAGAGGCCGTAGAGAACTACCGGTTTAATTATTGTCTTGTAGATGGTCAACTTTGTAGTTCGGGGAGCTTTATTCGATTTTGGCGTCCTTCGTGGAGGAGATACATGCAATCCATTTAAGGACATTTTGTTGATCCGGCACCAGTCGTCGAACACTTGTAGTTCCTGCTGAAGAAAGTGAGCATCTTCAAGATATTTTATGACTTATTAAAGTTTTACGTCGTCCGCGTAGGATAATTTCAGGCATCTGAGGACCAAGTTCACTTCGTTCATATATAATGGAAAAAGGAATGACCAAGGAGGCTGCCTTGTGGATCGCTTGATGTTACTGAAAAGCTGGACTCGGCATCCAGAATTTCGTCGCAGAAGACACTGCTGCATTGCGTACGGAACAAGTTGGCGATACCCGCAACAGAGTCATCTTCATGAGTGCCGCCGATCATAGTGGAGGGTAAGCCGGTTGCCTTTCGTTGTTTATTTACGAATCGCCAAAAGCTCTTCGGTTTAGTTTTGGAACGACTCTGCAATTGAGACTGATGAGAGTTGTACAAGCTGTTATTGAGGTGTTTGTAATCGTCGTTGGCGCGTGCGTAGATTGTCTCCGTAGAATCGTTGTGATATTTGCTGTGTTTCCTCAGAGCAGCTCTTTAAGTCGTTTTAAATGTTTGAGCTCGGAGTTTGCCAAAATTAGTATTATGGTTTGGCAAGCAATTCGCCAATGCGGTATGAAATCTTCATCTTTTTTTCACTTTCAGGAACATGAGCGCCGCATGCTTTCAAATATGTGTATTTCTACTTATCCGATAGCATAAATATCAGACCCTATTTTTACCTGATTTTGTGTCATGACATTAGGCGCGTTCAATAATGGACTGAGACCGCCAGAGCAGAGTCTAAATTGTTTTTGGGAACATTTGCTCAAAACATGGTGTGTCTGAAGTCAAATGGCAAAGTCAACGAGTAACTGAATAAGTATCATTTTTAATTGATAATTGTATATTTAGAGACTATTATGTTTGTTATTTAAACTCAAGAAAAAAAAAATACAAAAGAAAATAAAACATGTTTTCTCTTAACTCATAACTAACGATACTGTCTTTAACAACCTTCACCATAAGATAATTCCAAGATACATGAAAATTGTTGTATTGTCAAATTTTTTCGATTACACCTCTTTTGGAAATTAAAAAAAGTTGCATTAAACCGATACCATAATTTGAATGTATAACAGTGGTCTTTCGATTACATTCGAACCCCACAAATCAAACTGCAGACTTTTCGAGGTAACAGTAATGAGAGTTTTGGTTCACGATCTGTAGACGTCACCGATTCACTGGAGACACCAAATTTCCTGATGCCGAGAGGTTTGCCATTATGAAAGCTATTTGACATATGAAGTTAAAACTCTGATCGGCCGGATGTCCATCACACACGTGAACCAACAATTCGAATGGGGAACGTTAACAATCTCGGTTCGGCTTTCGGCTTTTGACTTCCATTCGATTTAGGTTTCGTAGCTGTCGACAAACATACGTTGATGGCAGTTGATTTGGCCACTTTTTAACAATTTGTGATTTCCGAGATGTTTGAGCAAAATTTAAAGGAGTTCTTCTTGTTGTTCGTTTAGACAGTATACAAATTATAAAGCATATATAAAAATTAAAATGAATCATGTTGTACGCTTAAACCAATTTTGATTTCTTTTTAAATATTTATTTGTACAGGTTCAATCGAACCAACTTAATAGAGCCAAGTTTTCAAGTTTATATATGTACATCAATTACTAGAACTAAATTAGAGGAGAAATCCAATTACTTGCGGTCATCTCAAGTTTAATGGAATAACAATTTAATGGAATGAAAGGTGGGCAGAAATTGAAAGCATGGTTCACATAACACATTTTCAATTCTTTATAAATTTTAGTTTTTTAATTATAATTATTTTAATTCTGAAACGTCTAATCATAACTCATAACTACTTAGCTTAATGTTCTGTCCAGTTAGAATCCAGAATCACTTATTGTGTTGCAGCGGCATGGAAAGTAGACCGCATGCAAGAATTATTTCAAAGCGGTTTGTTTAACAGGCTTCACATGTGGTATAAATTTCACGATGTTTCGTGCAGTAAGTCAAAAGTTATTCCAGATGGAAGCCGAGAAGAGAAAAAACATTCTGATAATCCAACGTGGTCTGCAATCAAAATCGCAAACACGTTGAAAATCGCCAAATCAACCGTGTATAAAGTGCTCAAACGTTTCAGGGAGCGAAAGAGCCTGGATCGAGTGCCTCAAGGTAAGCTTTGTAGTGGAACATAGGACCGCAAGCTGAACCAGAAGGTGTTGAAAACCGTCAGAGAAAACCCTGGACTATCAGATAATGAAATCGCACAAAAATACACTGCCGCTCGCAGTACCGTTCGAAGAATTCGTTTGCGAGCAGGATATCGTTCTTATCGAGCCAGCAAGCAACCAAACAGAACGTTGAAGCAAAGTTTCGTCACCAAAACTCGAGCTCGAACATTGTACCAGCAGGTTTTGATGAAATACCAAGGATGCCTGCTCATCGACGATGAAACCTACGTCAAAATGGATTTCGGACAGCTTCCTGGCCAAAAATTCTGCATGACAACGGCACGAGGAGCTGTTCCTGCGAAGTTGAAGTTTGTTTTTATGGACAGATTTGCCAAAAAAAAACTGATGATTTGGCAAGGGATATGCAGCTACGGAGCAAAGACCAAAGTGTTCGTGACGAATAAAACGATGGACTTAAAGCTGTACAAAGAAGAATGCCTCAAAAACCGCGTAACCTTCTTAAAGCCCTAAAGTCCATGAAGTTTTGGCAGAGTTGAAGTCACTACAGCCGAGAAGTCATCCAGTGGTAGCAATAACGTAGATTTCATCGATTAAAACATAAATCCACCCAACTGCCCGCAGTGCCGGCCCATCGAGATATTTTGGGCAATAATGAAGCGAAAGCTTAAGAAAAGTAGAAAAACGGCTCGGGAAGCAACTCAGATGAAAATGTGGAACAAATGCGCCAAGGAAGATGACTCCGGAGGTGTGCAACGTTTGATGGTAGGAATAAAGAAGAAAGTGCGATTTATTATTAGAAACGAAGAGAAATGATTTGTATTGATATTTTTTCCTTAAAGTACAGTAAATTTCCTTTGTTTAAATGTATTGACCTTATTAGTACGTCAATTCGTTACCGAGATACAGATGATTTTATTATTCCGGATTCTAAATGGACATAGCTATATCTGAAAGTTGTTTTCGGTTGATTAAGGCTTTAGGAGGAATACACACAAAAGCAATGCACCAACGTTTATTTTTAATAACAGCCTGACATGCGCCAACTTGAATACCTAGAATTGGAGGAAATTCATTCCACAGAAGGAGTAGCTCCCTAAAAGTACTACTCCTCGACGTGAATCCTCACGATCGAGACGAATAATATTGAAATCATGAGACGAAAGATCGCTTTCGGGTGAGAGCAATGTTTCAAAAAGAGTGAATGCATCACAACCGGATATTGTAAGCTAAATATTTTAAAGATTTCAATCTAGGAATAAGACTTCTACTATTCCAGTGCACAACAGTGATCAAATCTTCGACCTTTTTTGAAAATTATTCATCGAAAGCAATGATTGCTGCGAGGAGGGGGCCACTTTATTATCAATTGCTTCAAAAGTCTTCACATTGAAAAGCATTGCATGAACATTCTTTTAAGAGGGTCAGTAATTTCGAGATACATGAACCCACCATCTACAATGTCATCAATTTAGAAAAGCCCAGAAGACGCTTTTATACATATATAGATGTCACACAGAATATACATTATAACCAACATGGTTCCAGATTGATGGTGCCAGCCCTAATATTATTCAAGATGATAAGTTGCATGGATATATTATGATAGAAAGATAAAATCTGTGTGATATTGAATTATCGTTCCAGTTCCTGAAACCACCGATATTACTCAATAAACAAACAAAAACATAAACTCTAGATCGGGCGACATTAGACGAAGCATGGGCTAATTGACCAACCCACGATCCACCATTCAAACTAATGAAGCAAGAAAAAGAAGAAGCATACAATATACAACGGAACTGATTGCACCTTTAATTGACCGAGTGTTTATGTATGTCTGTTTGCTCGTATTGCATGCATAAATTACGCAATCAAAAACGCTAACTACCAGAAGAAGACAACGAAAAACAGGAACGGTATGAAAGTAAGCAGAAGTAAAACCGAAAAACATGCGCAAAGTACAAAGTGCTCGACCAGGCCAAATGGACACCGGAGTGAAAACGAAACCGAAAAAAGTAACATTACTGACATTTTCCTTACTTGTATTGCTTGCCAAATCCTGAGGTCGTCCGACTTTGCGCAGCAGAAATACAAAACGAATTCAGGTTATTACAACGCACTCGCAATGGTAATATGCTTCACAGGGAAGCTGCTGGTAGGCGGAAAACGGAAAAACAACCAATTCCTGCTCAATACAAAGTATAAAAATAATTCCGGCGGTTACATTTCAGAAAGCAGCAGGTAGGTGAGTGGTTTCAACTAGCTGATAAAGACTGACATCTTGAAACAGACAACACACACACACACAAAGGACGATAAGGAACTCGTTGGTAAAGGGATAAATGAAAGGGTTTCAGTCCCCATCCTGGTCGGGTCGCTGTTGACAGAAGTAGCTTGTCAACCTCGACTCGAACCAGGAGGATGTGGAAAAAAGGCCTCGAGTCCGGCTGCGTTTGTTTTGATGGCTTGCTTTCAACGCGAAATCCTTTAATTACTCGCTTCTGGTTTGGCTCGCGCCGGGCGCTCCGCTCAGGGTGAGGTGGGTTGATGGATGTGGTTTTTGTCTCCGTTACAGTCGGAATGCACATGGTGGAGTACTTTCACTTGCGACGGCGACTGACTACCAGCATTATTGTACACACTCGTCGTCGGGAGTCAGGATTCCAAGAGGACGGGAAATGGTTTCCGCTACTGAAATCGAACAGCGCGCTGGTATCACGAGTTGATAAATAGCGGAAAGGTTATTTACGCAACTGGCTATTGTCGTCATCGTCGTCACCAAAGAAAACGTTAACGTTTTATTTGGTGTTTGTATGGGAAAAAAATTCTGGGTGTCTTTGGAGAGATTATTCAAAACTAAAATATCGGTATTGATTCTACCAAACACGAACTATGAAGGTACAGATGGACATAAGTATTCGTCATAAGCATATCGTTTGAATTCTTATTGAATATCTAAAATATCAATTTAAACAGAGGTCAAGTCATCATACAAATAAAACAAATGAAGAATCATTTTCATTCTCCTTTATTCAAAATTCAACAAATTGGATAAACTCAGGTGTTATAACAGAAACTTTCGAAACAATCTCAAAATAACTGGACAAAAGTATTCCTCTTACATTAAATTGATCAGAAAAGTTAGTTCTGATTAAGTTTAAGAAAATTTTAATAATTCATTCCATTCTGCGAAATAACTGCTTTCAAGCGGTTTTGCAATGAATGCACCAGTGTTTCACATACAGAGGGATCGATCTTATTCCTGTGAAGTTATGTGATGTTCCCGAATGCGTCGATCAAGTACATCCCACAAATGTTCAATTGGATTCATGTTCGGTGATTGGGGTGGTGTTTTAAGCTGGCGAGGAGTATTGTATAGCAGCCATAGACAAACAACTTCTTCGGCGTGCTTTGGATGGTTTTCTTATTGGAAATAAAAATCCCTTCCTATTCCCAACTTTTCGGCACTCTTCTTCATATTTTCTTTCAATACATCCAGATATTTCTCCTTTTTCATTATACCATCTATAAACACAAGTCTCCCAACACCAGATGCAGCCATACAACCCCAGACCATTACTGAAGAACCTCCATGTCTAACAGTGGCTTGAATGTTCCGCCACACTCTAATAAGCCCGTCAGACCATTCAACGTTGAATTTGCTCTCTTCATAGACTAGCAGCTTATCCCAGAAACTGTTTGGGTGGTTCTGGTACTCTTTAGCGCAGTCAAGTCGTTTAGTTTGATTAACTTTGCTTATCAAAGGCTTCTTACGGCAAACACGTGCATTGTATTGAGCTTTATTCAAAACCCTGCGAACCGTTCTGGAATGAACTTCCACTGAAATCTCGTATCTCTGCGCGTACTTTTGACGATGAAGGCTTCGGTTCTTTCTCAATAATTTGTATCTATGATTTTCCGCTTTTCCCTTTCTGATAACTTGCACGGGCGACCTTTCCTAGCTTTACTTCTGAAGTTTCCGCTATCCTTATGTCCTTTGATAATATCCTGAACAATTGTTATGGGCCTACAAACACTTTTAGCTATCTCAGCAATAGGTTTATTCAACTTGAATAAATTTAATATGGTTTTCTCTCTTCCACGGTGATTTCTTGGCCTTTTCTACCCATTTTCTTCGGATGACGATATAAATTATAAAAACAACCGACCCCAACGTCCAGTAAACAATAATGAATAAAAAATGACAGTTTCAACTGCAGTGTTTCCAGATTGTTTGAAAATGCAAAAGTCACAAAAGCTCATTCATATGATGAATACTTTTGTCCACGATAAAATGTGAAGTTCAACTATCGCCTGCTAGTTTCTGATATAAATGAAGTTGTTTGCACTAAAAAGTATGCATATAGGATAAAGAAAATGTTGGAGAATATTTTCCATAAGAATAATTCAATAAACAACATATATAGTTTTCATAAAGTAACTCATATACTTTAAATGAATGCATGACGAATACTTATGTCCATCAGTGTACGTCTATAGGAGTGTTTATTTTATCTCAGAAATAAATTGACGATAACTGCTGAAGATATTTTAAGTAATTTGACTATTTCATTTATTGAAAACATAAAATATTGAACAGAACCAGTTTTTATCGGCAGTCAGCAACTATCGTTGATGCATGAACTTCAATCCTGCGAATAATGTTTCTAATATAATTATCGAATGATTATCATAAGTTTTTTGTTCTATTTTTGGGACATAAAACTCCTTGCAACCAATAGTTTGTTGATTTCAACATAAATTATTTAGTGCAAGAAGAGTTTCATTTTGTATCTTTTTGAATTGATCGCAATGTATCGAGTTCTATTGAAATTGTTTATGTTTTTGATGTAGGACGTCGTTTTTATTTTCAATACAGCGACACGTAACGAGTACAAACTTCTCGAACGTCTCGAAATATGCTTAGGTTTTGAACGTTAATAACTAAGTCATTTCACGATTGATTTCTAAAATATTTGCACCAATCCATCGGGACATTCCCTACGCTTCGGTTTAAAACTACTGCTTTTGAACATTCAACTATTGAAATTAACGCAAATATCTTATAATGCCGATTTTTCAGAGTAAATTTACTAAATGCACAGTACTTTCCTATCACAGACTTCAAAATTAAGTAAGAAACGTCTCATATGCAGCGGGATACGATATATAAGGGGGACACCTTCTAAATTGCTTCATTCAGTCATTCTCTGCTTGACGTTCGAGCAGTAAAGTTCGGTTTCTCCACTGCGCTTCGATCTTTGTTTGGACCTCACCAGTGGTAATCCAACTTAGATA
Organism: Aedes japonicus; assembly: GCA_034211315.2. NCBI lineage: Eukaryota > Metazoa > Arthropoda > Insecta > Diptera > Culicidae > Aedes > Aedes japonicus. The sequence goes on from JASCZW010002602.1 coordinate 89,732, forward strand.
TCGTTGTGTGGTTTTTCGTCTCTCGCGCTGTTCGGTTCGGTAGTGTAGTTTTCGTTTTCTTTTCGCCCGTCATTCGTGCTGCGATTTCGGACCAACCTTGTGTCTCGTCGACGCTTGGCCACCTGTTCGAGGTGGCAAGCTTCAGCGCTGAGCTGCAGAATTTGGCAGCAAACCCACTGACACCAACCACTGTTGCGATGGCACGCAACAATAAAACTGGCACCTCCACCTCAAGCCACCGTACAACATCAACTGCTGCCTGCACCCAACAGGCAAGCGGCTCAAAGCGACCCCGAACAGACGATGCCAACCCTGTGTCATTGGATCACAATGCCGGCTGCTACTGGCCCACAACAGTTTTGCCACGCTTCCGGTTCAATCGGTCACCGAGCAGACGGTGCCAAAAAAGTGAGAATTCCACCTCTCTTCACCACCACGAAGGAAATCGCCACGCTCAGAAACGAACTTGCGGCGGCGCAAATCCATCCATTGTTCAAGCTGTGCAGCATGGGCATCAAGATCGTCTGCTCCACCGAAGCAGATTTCACATCAACACGACGATTCCTGGAATCGAAGCAGCTCGAGTATTACACTCATGACACCCCCGAAAGCTAGCCAATGAAGGTGGTTATTCGTGGACTACCGGAATACCCACCGGAGGATATCATGGAGGAACTCAAACGGCTTAAGCTCAAGCCGATTAAGGTGTTCCCCATGATGCGGGCCGAGGCACGAAACCATCGAGACCTGCTCTATCTGGCCCACCTGGAGAAGGGCTCGATCAACATGAATGAGCTATCCAAAGTGCGAGCGCTTCTCAACATAATTAATGAATGGGAGCCGTACCACCCCAAGAAGCGTGACGTAACGCAATGTGCGAACTGCCTTTCCTTCGGCCATGGGACGAGGAACTGCCGCATGAAACCGCGCTGTGGCAAATGTGCAGGAAATGAAACGGCGAAATGCGATCAAATGGAGGAAACTGCCGAGCCCAAATGTGCCAACTGCGGGTCAAACCACGATGGCCAAAGCCGTGCCTGCCCCAAGCGTGCGGAGTTCTTGGAAATCCGGAGAAAGGCGTCCACCAGAAATCGCAACGGGCGAAACCGTAATCAACCTCCTCCGAATACGATCGAGAACTTCCCGCCGCTCAGGTACCAAGTGCCGAATCTGCCACCAGTTCCATTGAACTATCGCCATCCAATCCGCCCGTCAGCATCCGTTCAGCAACGATTCGCGGCAGCCGCCGCCGCCCCCATGCCGGCTCCTCCTCCAGGCTGGGGCAATCCAAATCCGAGTTGCAGTACCTTCACGCAACCACCGGCCGATGGACAGCTCTACGACTCGGAACAAATGGTCGAGTTCGTCCAAGAGCTTTACCGCCAACTACGTTCCTGCCGCTCGAAGGAGGAACAGCTCAAAGCCGCCACATCCGTGACGATGAAGTTTCTTTACAAACATTGACCGTAAACGCACCATCAGCATCGTGAACTGGAATGCTTGTTCCATCCGGAACAAAACCATTGAGCTCGGTGACTTCCTCAACAGGAAGGCTATCGACATCGCCATCGTCACCGAGACACACCTCAAACCGGAAATCAGCATCTTCATCCCAGGATACCGGATTGTGCGACTTGATCGTAGCGGCTCTAGTGGAGGAGGATTTGCGATCGCCCTGCGCTATAACATCAACTGCCATCTGCTTCTGAGCGTCCAGTTGCAGTCTATCGAAGCTATCGGAGTCGAGGTCGAAACTACCGTCGGCCCTATCACCATCATCGCGGCCTATTGTCCCAAGCAAGCCAGTACCACCAACGGAACAACAACGGTCCTACGGAGTTACATTCGCACAATTGGAGGCAGGGGCAATTTATTATCGCTTTCGACCTAAATGCGAAACACGAAACCTGGGGGAACGCCCGGCGAAACAGGAACGGAATAATTCTGCAGGAAGACCTAGAAGAGGGCCATTACACCGCCCTGGGCCCGGATACTCCCACCGGGATGAGCAGATCCGGGGTCCATTCGACAATCGACATCTTCCTCACGAACATGGGGAACAACATCGCCCAGCCGATAGTACACCAGGAGCTCAGCTCGGACCACTATCCAGTGGTGGCCGGCATCGGATCACCAGACGGAACTACCATCGTGCCAGATGGGAGAGGTTCCGACAACATGTCGAAGACATCGTCGATACCAACGTGCACCTCGAGTCTACTGATGACATCGATCGGCAGCTACAGAACACGAGCAAGCGATCTCCCAGACTCGAGAGCAACATGTACCGATGATTCATCAGACGAGCAACTCTGTACCCATTGATAGACCCACTAAAGAACTGATTCAATTGCGCAACGCTACCCGAAGGCAATACCAGCGAACTGGTTTGCCTACTTTAAAAAGTCATTGCAATCGGATGACTAAAATTATCAAGGCCAGAATGGTGGACCTCAGAAACAACAATTTTTCCGACAAGATCCGCTCGCTCCCAGATTGTGCTAAGCCGTTCTGGAAGTTGACCAAAATTTTAAAAACTAAGCCAAGGCCCATTCCATCGTTGATCCCACTAGACAGCAATGGCTCTAAGAATCGCTTGATAACTCCTACATTAAAGGCTGCTGAGATAAGTCAACACTTCGTCAGCTCCCACAATCTCGGACATAACATCGAAGCTGCCGTTAGTGCGTTTATCACTAACATCTATATAAGCCTCAACGACTTCACAGAGGACTTAGAGATCTCAGCACTTCTATCAAATGTTCAAAGAACATGAAGGCCACAGGTTTCGATAACATCTTGAACTTGGAGCTCAAGCAATTGAGCCCCCAGTTCTATAACCATCCGGCGATGGTTTTCAATCATTGCCTCCGACATATCTACTTCCCCTCATGTTGGAAGTCAGCCAAAGTCATCCCCATCCAGAAGCCTGGGAAAGGTCCTTCATGTTCCAAGAGCTATAGACCCATAATCTTCTCTCAGGAGTATCAAAACTGTTTGAGAAAGCGATCCACCGTCGGCTTCTCTCGACTGCCGACGAGCTTAACATCTTGCTCGACGATCAGTTCGGATTCCGACGAAGTCGCTCAACAGTGCACCAACTTAACCGAGTGACCAACATCCTCAAGCGGAACATGTCTGTTGCGAAATCGTCTGCCATGGCACTTCTCGATATCGAGAAAGCTTTTGATAAGGTCGACATTATCCTTGAAAAACAAGCTTGCTGTCTACAAGCAAATCATACTTCCAGTATCCGAGTACGGCATGCCAATCTGGGAGAGTTGCGCTAAAACACATCACCTGAAGCTTCAGCGCGTTCAAAATAAGGATCAGGATGATCCTGAACACCCCTCCGAGGACAAGAACATCTGAGGTCCACCGTTTGGCCGAGATAAAAATGCTCGACGATCATTTTAGTGAGTCTATAAATCGGTACAGGGCGCGCTGCCTGACGTAGGAATCTGATTCCCCACTCCTAGGATTTTCAAATTGTAGTTGTAGTTGTAGTTGTAGAATAAGGTTATCAAATTTTAACAAACAATGCCCCAAGGGCTGATCTGAAAATTAATTGAAAACATAAAACATAAAACATACCAAATATATTAAACACATAAAACACATAATTAAAAGCTGAAGAGCCCATTGGGCTAAGACACTTTAATGTAAATTAGTATATAAATCAAAGAATGTAAATAAAAACAAATTTAGTAGCAGAGCTGTGTAGAGCTATGGGCAGAATTTGGCTTATTAATACAAACTTTGATCGACTCACACAAATTACTGTTTGACCAAATTTTGATCGGAACTCCCTTTATTACAGTTCCGAGGTGTCGGAATGAATGTGGAGCAGGCTGACCGTGAATTTAAACATTTTTGCTGCATTGTTGAGATCTGACTATAGACTTGTTGCAGTCCATGCCATGATGCGATCTTCATTCCCAGAGGGGAGCAGCGTCTTCCAGGATGACAACGCTCAAATCCATACAGCGAAATCCGTTAAAAAGTGGTATGAGGACCACGCAAGTGATTTCAATCAGCTTTAGTGGCCTACTCAGTTCGGAATGTTTTCGCACCCCCTGCGTGCTTGAATGAATTGGAGAAAACTTTGTGGTAACTTTGGTGTGGTATAAAATACCAATTGAATGACGAACCCTCTTCAGCTCCATCGCCAAGCGGATTAAAGCCGTCCTGGAAGCGGATGGAGGACTCGCTACTATTAAGGTGAAACTCCCTTGAATCCTCAGTATTCAACATGCATGTAGTAGTGCAAACACTTTTTTTATCTTATGTGATAGTATTGGTGCATCATTAGGAAAACGGTCGTGGTTGCCAGTAATTTTAATTTTTCTTTACGGATTATAGTACATTCTCCACCTGAACCTGAAATAAGAATCTTTTTCAAAGGTCGGGGGAGTCAGGGATATAATTCGAAAGCTAAATACTAAGCCATACATCTTAATACAAAAATTGGTGAATTTTGAACGTTAATGTGCAGTTCTTATTTTAATCATAAACTAACGGATGAGTTGTTGATTAGATGGCTGATACATAAAATGTATTTAAAATGTTTGAAATTGCACATCTGCGATACTAAATGGAATGTTTGAAATTGCACATCTGCGATACTAAATGGGATGTTTGCCGTTTGAAAATTGATTCCAGGGACCTTTTCACGTCATAATGAACTCTGGCAACTAACGACAACATCATTCGATTCCCACATTTTTGTAATTTGTTTCACAGGAATCAACTTGAAATTTATTTACTTATAATAATGATCCCTTATTTAGAAGTACTTTGAAACTAGAAATATGAAGAATAAGTGTTTTGCAATTAATTCCAACTGCCTTTGCTTATCTTGACAGATACGCGTATTTCGTCTACAATGTGCAGACTTCTTCAGTGTCTCGTACTAATACGTCGAGTTATTGGTACGAGACACTGAAGAAGTCTGCACATTGTAGACGAAATACGCGTATCTGTCAAGATAAGCAAAGGTAGTTGGAACTAATAGGAAAATACTTATTTTTCTTCTAATTTCTAGTTACAGGTATTCCACTTAACAGCTCAAACCCTCTAGGATTCAGTAGTTTGAAGTTACCTGGGCTCTTTCCGCAAACACGTCTTTATATAAGGTATTATTATGGTGGCTTCAGATTGTGAAGCGAGAAAACAATATGAGAACAATATAGTACAGTAGTTATAGTATAATATAGTATTTTTTTAAAACCCTAATAAATATTTACAAATTTGATCAAAATGTGTCAAAATATCCCTGCTGAAAGCTGTGAATACTTTGAGTTAATTGGAACCATTTTATTAATCCGTTGGTTGTAGAATTTTTGATTCATTTGATACCAGGTTAAAAGTTCAGTGTGGGGACACTTGATCCCTTGAATAAATTGAAAATTAAATGTGATAAAATACAACTCTATTTGGACATTTCTTATCAGAGCAAAAACAGAAATATTTCACTACAAAATGTACTAGAAAACATTATTTTCATGATTTTCCGAAAACCGGGAATTTTTATTTCAAATACTATAGGAATGCAATAGTATACTGTCAGGCGCTCCAAAGAATAACAAATAAATCATTTTAATGGTCATAAAGTTTGATATCGTTCATCACAATGCATATTTTTAAAGAATCTTTTTCAAAAACGCACTTTTAAGCATTTTGCAGAAAAACGTAATTTTGGGGGTTTTTGCATCACTTTGGAGTCTTTTGTGTATGAACAAACTTAATAAGGATTCATGAACAGGAGGAAAAACCGCATCAAGTTTCGTTTTTTTCGCTGAGATATATCCATAACGAAAATAGGGGATCAAATAAACCCAGACTCCTCTACCCCTCGCTCCAGCTTCCAAGGAAAAGGAAGGAACGTTATGTGTAATGTCGGAAGATTTGCCAACAGATTCTTCTCCGGAACTTCCTCTATGAAATTCAGCATCAGTTGACGGTGAACTTAAACCACTATTCCACTTTTATCACTTTTTTTTAGCCCGTTCACGCAAAACTGCCGCTTTTCTTGTTTTAGTAAGACGCGGCATTTTTTACTTCGTTTATCAAAACTTTTATCAGTACCGCACACTCACGCAAACAGTTGCTGACAACACTGCGCTCTGAAAAACTACGAACAGCTGAGTGTGAATAAAAAAAAAGCAAAAACATAATTTTGAGACTGAGTGCACAATTTTTGCACCATTCCCGTTAATTTAACAGTTTTTTTGTCCACTATTTTCAAGAGCGCGATGATTATTGAACTCTAAGTGAAAGTAAAGAGTGTTCAGGTGGCTATGCGAAATGAGAATACAGTTTATTGTGAAAAATCAATTAGCGGATCCTGGTTTTAAAAAGGTAAACAATGACGACGAAAAATTACCTGAGCACCAGTTGATCGATTCAGAGTGTTTTTGGTATATTAAACAGTGTGAATTGATTAAATATGGTGTCCTGCTGTCCTATTTGCAGTATCGTGATGATTGATTGCAGGTAAGTGGATTATTAATTTAGAATATTTTGTTGAACAAACCCGAAGTGTGCTTGTGTGGACGAGGAAGCCATCGCTCCTGCCATAATGGGATTCTATCCAGTTTGTCCTTAAAACCCACTTTTCTCTATACTCAATCGCATTATTGCTTGCTTATCCGAACCATAGCTAAATTAATTGATCCTCAGAGGTGCCAGAAAACTGGATCAGGCAAGACAGTGAGTCTTATAGTCGATATTTTGTGTTAAAATCGTAATTTGATCAGGTTCCTCAAAAATGTTCCGGGAGTGGCCAATCTAGCCAAAGTCTTTCTCAAGTCTATCAAAAATCATAATTATGAAAAATCATGAAGATAGAGCTACCACACGGCATGTTTTGAAATAAAATCGAAATGGTTTCTACTACAGGTTCCCCCGGAGACGTTCCGGTGGTGCCGAGAGTGGACAATGTATCCAATGGCCTTCTGAAGTTTATAATTATCATATTTATTGAAAATCAAGAAAATAGCGCTGCCGCACGTCATGTTTTGGGATAAATGCCTAAATGGTCCCTGCTACAGGTTCCCCCGGCGACATTCCGGTGGTTCCGGGAGTGGCCAATATGGCCTAGTATCAACTTTATGTTAATAATAAGTTTTTCGATAAATAAAACCCGATAAAAAAGAGCTGTCACATGGTATGTTTTGAGTAAAATAAAGAGTTAAATGCATCTAGGACCCTTTATCAGAACCTGTTTCAAGGAAATGGCCATATCTCAGTCATTTTAAGACCGATTCTTGTAATCAACATTTCATTCGTTTGGTAAATATTTTGTGCGTTTACTAAAACGAATTGTTTGACAACGGCATCTTGTACAACAACTCATCGCAAATTCGAAATGTGAGATAGCCTCTCCGGAAATCCGGAACAACTCCGGTGTTCGGGGCCGTGGCCAATTTTGTTACCGAGTTACTACATTCATTTTCCAGTCGAATGCTTCTTGGCGAAAATAAAACGGTAAATATGAAGTTAGAGCACTACAAAGTTCATCAAAAATTTGCCTGTCATATACATGATGATATACAAAAAAAACTACCAATCCATAAATTTACTCATGATTCAAAAAAAACACATCTTAACATTGTAAACCATCCTTCATTACCAGAACGGCTTGCATGCAACAAATTAGTTCCCCCGGTGCGTAAATTAATTGAATCCATTGCCAAAAACGGTCCACCACAGAGTCTGGCAGCCAGCAACCGTAAGCGAAAGTGTATCGTTCTTCGATCTTGAACTTTCGAGCTCTCCGACAGTCGCTGCGCGATCGAAAGCGCGATTCCCTTTCTAAAACAAGAAGATCAAAAATGAACAAGCCGAGTTCACTACAATGCACCGCGCGATGTCGATGGTCGGTTCGATCTTTGCTCCCACCGTGCAGTAGTGGTGAGAGTCAGAATGAAGGTTCGTTGTTCGCTTTGCTCGCAACTGATTGACAGTTTTGTCAGCCGTTGATGTCTTTTGTTTCGAAACATTTAAATTACAAGTTGCCACCGTTTTGACGCTGTATACGAATACATTCATTTCGGCGAACGACGACGACAACGACGCCGCCAACTGTAAATTGCCAGATAGGGAGATCTTGAACTAGTTGCATACATTTGGAGGCATTTCACAGAAGTTTGCCAGTCTGCTGTTTTATGAAAGAATGGATAGGTATAAGTCCATTCACCGCAAATCTAGTTGATGGCGGTTTAGTGTTGTGCGTTGGGCGTACGTTGTATGATGAAATTCGCCATCTCCGGTGTCTGGGCGTAAGAATTTCGATCACCAGTAATGCTCTAATTTGAATCGTTCGACTCAGTTGAACAAACCAACCAATCGCGGTAGCAACAGCTATGTACTGCGAAATGTGAAAAAACCATCGACTCTGGTTATAACGAGGTTTCAAAGTGATGGCTAGTTTGGATTGATTTAGCCTTCGTATTCAACTTTTCATTTTTCTGGATAGTGCGTTATGAGACTGAGTAGGCAATTCTCAATATGAAAGCTCACTGAACATCAGTGAAGTTCCACTCATTTCCAATTCGATCACGGAATTGCCGCGGGATGAAAACATGTCCGCACATTTCAAGAAATTATAATCAAATGAAAGATAAATTAATTGCTGCATTCTGTGGCATGTAAACTAATAACGGGCTACGTTTTAGCTAGCGCCACTCGGGGTGATAGTTCCACGAAAAGGGTAATTCCAGTAGCGTTACCCAGTCGAGTTTATCATCGGGGTGCGGTTTGTGGTCCTCCAGCGAGTCTCAGCCGGCATTTCTGACTGGTGCAATTTTAATCTTTCTCCAAGTGGTGCCGCCGCTGGCTGGATTGGCTGGCTGGCTGGCTGCTGTGACTGCGCCGATAAACATGACAGGCACATATGGGAGCGCACCACATTCGCATAGTTGAGGTTTCGGTGGCGAATTGCACCAATCAACCAGGCGCCGCCACTATGTTGGTAAAAGTGACAGTTTTCTGCTACGTTAATTGCATGTTATAAGGGATTTAGCTTGTATTGCAATGGGATGGTTTATGTTGGGGGAAAGGGTGTTGTGGGCAGAGTGAGGAGTGATACAATTGAGCGAGTGCAAATTTGCGGCTAATTTAGAAAACGGTAATAGATCTTGTTTGTAGTATTGAAATATAAGGAGTTTTGAAAATTTTACAAAATTTATGGTGAATAAGTCTTTAACGAACTAAGTTTCGAATTGATGGCCCAACCCTTCATCCAAATCATAAATTATAAGTAGCCCTTTCGAGGCCATAACCTCAAATGTTTCCACAATAAAAACAAACGGACGGTCATTTGGCTACACAGACCACACCCTGGTAGCCGGCCTCTAATCAAAACACATTCATTAGCGCAGCTCCACACTTGGGCTCCCCCATGTAGCTTCCGCAGTTGTCGGTTTATTACTAATTCAGCGACCGCTACTGAATTTGATTCTCTTAGGAGCCGCCCAGAGGCTGCTTGCCTAGGCCCAGGTCAGTGTCCGTCTTCTTCTTACGTTGCAGGGTTTATGAGGCAGTATTAAAATGAGTTATTTGTTTACGGTGCATTTCGAATTTCCAGTCATTTATATCCCCCCGAAGGATGATAAGTCGTCGGTCATGTCAGTGGCCGTTTGCCGTTGACCGCTTCGCGTCCATTTAATTTCGGAGCAAGGTGAAATTATGAACCCGTAATATTTAAATGCACGTTGTGAACCGATGCCATGAGTTGCATACTAAAATGGAACCATTACAAATAGATACGTACAATTTGAGTGCACCTCGATGACTCGAATGAAAAAACGGAGAAAGAAAATGCTTTATGAGTGAAACACGACTTTAGATGCGATTTGATATGCTTTTCGTCGAGAGAATAGCTAATTAGTTGGAAGTGCTCGAATGATGGACGATTTTGATGTAACCGTTTCCGGTGGTCGTCGGAGCATACGCAGTCAGTTGCGACTGCATTTATTAGAAATACGTGATGAAGAACTGTTAAATATTCAATTAGTATTCCACTTGAGGCGATGTCATCACGGTTATTAAATATGAGTGTAAGATGTAATCTGCCACCGACGTGAAAAGTTTTACTGATTTCTAACGATTGTTGTAATGCGGGCCATCCTTAGTACACTAGATATAAGGCAGCAAAATGATGCAAAAGGTTAGTGGATTCAGTTCCTGACCCATGTCAAGGATTTGATTTTATTTTCCACTCAAATATATCGCATTCTCTTTAAATAAATGTACACATAAATTTATGAAATATTTAGAGATGAAAATAAGCCTGATTCAAATTTTTGACGTGTCAATCAAGAGAGAATAAAAATAACGGCCTTCTTATAAATGAATTATGAGTGTCCGAAACGGGTGAAACGGTTAAAAATTGGACAACTCAAATTCGGTGTATTTTTTCAATCGTGCATTACAAAAACTTCTATAAGTATACAGAAAAAACGCTGTCTCTATTTTGTTTTGTCTTTCTTTGTCAAAATAATAAGCTGATGTATTACCCATCGCACTTATTTCGTGGCATCTGTTTCAAAAGGTATAGGGTAGCAGTGGGTTAGGGACTAGTGCGTCAATAGAATATAACAAAAAACTATTAATAAATCGATAAAATGATATACTAGTGCTAGTCCAATGTGAATTTTTTTGGAGAACCGAATGAAGGCTATTTTAACTACCACACAGCTTTGTGAACAAACAGCTTTGTGTTCCTCCACCGCACGGCTCTGTGAACGAAGATATGGCTGATTTTAACCCACTCCCCCTTATATTCTTGAATAGTTCATAGATATCTTTGCTCGTAGTGGCTCAAGGTCAACCAAATAAAGCTTATCCTATGTTAAATATCCTGAGGAATCAAATAGTTGTTTTTTGCTCTGTGAACAAAGATGTGATTGATTTTACCCCACATACCCTTATATTTTTGAATAATTTATAGATATTTTTGCACGGAGAAGCTCAAGATCAACAAAATACAGTGCCTAATCCACGTGAAATTTACTGGAAAACCAAATAGAAGCTATTTCAACTAGAGCTATTGGTCTGCAGAACGAAGATAAGGCTGATTTTACACCACTTACTCTTATATCATTGAATAATTTATAGATATCTTTGCTCGTGGGGTAAAATCAGCCATATCTTAGTTTCCAGAGCCTTGCAGTAGATGAAATAACTTCTATTCGATTCTCCAAGAAATTTAACATAGGACTAGCTTTATTTGGTTGATCTTTAGCCAATCCGAGCAAAGATATGTATATACTATTCAAGAATACAAGGGGAAGTGGGGTAAAACCAGCCATATCTTCGTTCACAGAGCCGGGCGGTGGTTGAAACTACCTCTATTCGGTTTTTCAGAAAGTTTCATATTGGACTAGTCCTATTTTGTTGATTTTGAGCCACTCCGAGCAGAGATATCTATAATCTATTCAATAAAATTAGGAGGAGTGGGGTAAAACCAGCCATATCTTCGTTCACAGAGCCGTGCGTTGGTTGAAACTACCTCTATTTGGTTTTTTTTGGGAAGTTTCACATTGGACTAGTCCTATTTGATTGATCTTGAGCCATTCCGAACAGAGATATCTATAAATTATTCAATAATATAAGGGGAAATGGGGTAAAATCAGCCATATCTTTGTTTACAGAGCCGTGCGGTATATGAAATAATTTTTATTCGATGCTTTAAGATATTTAACATAGTATAAGCTTTGTTTGAACGATCTTGAACCACTCCGAGCAAAGATGTCTATAAATTATTCAAGAATATAAGGGAAATAAGCTCTATAACTACACAGCCATATCCGTGTGGTGATTGAAACTAGTTTTATTTGATTCTACAGACAATTTACAAGCGAAAATGGCCTTGTTTATAAGCCGCGCTTAAAAGCGACAAAAGTTACAGATTTTTTCCTTAGTTTTGCGCTGGTTGGCCTAGCCTGGGCAATGTTGTCAATTTTAAAATAGTGAGGAGAAGGGGTGCGACTGAAGATCGTGTACCTAGAACTCAAATTGTTTATTTCACATTCTCATTTAAAAAATGGTTTCAGCATGCTTTGGAATCATCTTCACATTCCAGAGCCATTTATCTTATGATCATGGAGCTCAATTAATAGCTCAATTTGTTTGCAAGCATTTCACCATGAACATAATTTGCACTTCTGACCTTCAACTACTATTTTTAAAAAGGACAAACATACCTGCTTTTTTTCTTTTCAGTAACAGGCCCGGGGATGTCAGATGCATTTTGAGCATACATTTTTCATATTAAAAAATGTTTATTATTTAGTATTTCATCTTACTATTTTCATCATATTATTATATATTATTTATGATCATATAATTTTCATTCTGTATATTTAATTATACTTTCTTTTTTTCACTTATTTATTTTCCGTCGGCCTATTTCCTCACATGGTGACAATCACCGACGCCAGGGAGACGACTCCACCACCTGGACCCTACCTAACGACTCATGACTATGGGCCGGGACCAACGGCTTTACTTCCCTTCCGAAGTAAGACGTGACCAAGATTTTTTCGCCTCAGAAAAACCACCGACGTCGAATGGGATTGAACCCAGTGCCAGTAGCAGTCACGCTTACCACTACATCACCGACGTCGGCATTTAATTATACTTATATTATATCATTTTTATTCATAGACATTATTGGTTGAATACATACATGTTGTTACAGTTCGTTTCCAGCCGAAATGTCCCACTGACCTACTTCGAGTGTCTCCGATTTCATTGAAAATTTTTCACGTTTTTCCCACGATAGTAAGTTTTTTTTCCACTGATGCAAACGTCACAAAGAGTCAGTTTTAAAAAGGGCGTAAGCATTTTGAATAGCACTTCAATTGTACAAAAAAACTGTCTAAGAACAACTTGTGGCCCTATGTGTGAAATGTTCTTATGAGTTGTGGGAAACTGAACGAGTATTTCGAAAAAAAAAGGTATTTTTGTGATGCTGGCGAACCCCGAATAATTTATGAAAAAATCGTATTTTCTGCTGGAAATATACTGCAACATCGAAACTCTTTTTTTTTTTGACAAATAGTTAAGATTTTTAAAATGCTTTAAAAGTTGACATTAGAGACACTTTTTTCAATTCAGATCTCTTCACAAGTTTGCTCCAAAACTGACGTTGGAGCTTCAAGTTTTTACACACAATGTATAAAGTATACAATAAAAAGCAAAATAGGCATACGCTATTCCATAGGCATTTTATTCCATATCTTTTGAACCGTTCATTCAATCATCTTTTCGAAAATAATTAGAGTATGATAAAAATATATCGCAAATATCTCGAGAATGGATGCTCTTACGAAATTATCAGTTATTATCAGGGGCTTAAAATTTTTTTTTTTTTTTCAAATATCAGATTATATAATATGAATACGTTCATTATCGCATATATTAAAATATTGAATAATATACCGAAAGTTGATGTTCTACAAAGTTTTTTCCTGACATTTCTCCATCCTGAAGTCTTCTCTACAATTTGCGTTATGACTTCAAGTTTATACTGTCAAAAAATAAAAAAAAAAAAAACATAAAAATTGTTTTTTTGAGATATTTAAAGTTTCATGTTAATTGCCGATTTTTTCCGAATTTATTTTTTCTCAGAGTATACTTTTTCCGAATTAATTTTTTCTCAGTGTACATTTTTTTTATAACCTTCACACATAGTTTTTTTTGTACAACCAAAGATTTTCGAGCTACAAATTATCAGTTAAAGTGCAATTCAAAATGCTTACGCCCTTTTTAAAACAGACTCTTGAGTCACAAAATTCTATGTTAGCGCGGAAAATGCTCAGACTCTTAAGCCTACCTCGTATGCAAAGTTTCATTCAAATAAAAATAAATCGAAAATAATTTTCCACATTTCCAGGTCTACACACATGATGTTAAACGGCGATACGGTCAAAATTTGGTCAATATCAACTTGACGTATTTCTTTCAATTTTGCATTTAAAAAACCTGAACACCCCTCATTTTGAAGGTGTGTGTGTAGAATGTTGCTCCTATTTTGATTTTGGAATTCACTCTTCAGTTGTCAAAATGCCGTCCAAGCAAGAAGAGCAGCGTATCAAAATTTTGCTCGCGCATCGCGAAAATCCGAGCTACTCGCACGCAAAGTTGGCAAAATCGCTAAAAGTTGCCAAATCAACCGTTACAAATGTAATTAAAGTGTTTGGGGAACGTTTGTCGACAGCCAGGAAGTCTGGATCGGGGGGAAATCGAAAACCGGAAGCCGCTGAGACGACAAAGAGAGTTGCCGGTAGTTTCAAGCGAAACCCTAACCTATCTCTCCGAGATGCCGCAAATAAGCTGGGTGTATCGTCTACAACCGTGCATCGAGCCAAAAAACTAGCCGTACTATCGACTTACAAGAAGTTAGTGACTCCAAATCGCGATGATAAACAAAATACGACGGCCAAAGCGCGATCCCGGAGGCTGTACACGACGATGCTGACGAAGTTTGACTGCGTGGTAATGGACGACGAAACCTACGTCAAAGCCGACTACAAGCAGCTTCCGGGACAGGAGTTTTATACGGCAAAAGGAAGCGAAAGGTAGCAGATATTTTCAAGCACACGAAACTGTCAAAGTTCGCAAAGAAATATCTGGTTTGGCAAGCCATGTACCTGTGGCTTGAAAAGCAGCATTTTCATAGCTTCCGGGACTGTCAACCAAGAAATTTACGTGAAAGAGTGTTTGAATAAACGTCTGCTGCCTATCCTGAAGAAACACGGTTGTTCCGTACTGTTTTGGCCGGATTTGGCATCTTGCCATTACGGTAAAAAGGCCATGGAGTGGTACGCCGCCAACAACGTGCAGGTGGTTCCCAAGCACAAGAACCCTTCCAACACGCCAGAGCTCCGCCCAATTGAGAAATACTGGGCTATTGTCAAGCGGAACCTAAAGAAGACCAAAAAAACTGCTAAGGACGAGCAGCAGTTCAAGGCAAACTGGCTTTCTGCGGCGAAGAAGGTGGACAAGGTGGCTGTACAAAATCTGATGGCAGGGGTCAAGCGTAAGGCGTAATTCGGATTTGGAAAAGCGGAAGCCTAACTGATTATTTTTCCTGAATTTTATACTAATTGAACTTGAAAAAGAAATTTAATTTGATTTTTTAAATAAACGATTTCACCGATTTAAACGCGTTTTCCCTTGACCAAATTTTGACCGTATCACCCTTTAGTATTAACGGAGTATTAAATCGATGAACTTGATAATACATGAAATATACAATTTTAAACTGTGCAGTGCACGAGGTGCACATATGGACGAGACGCCACTGGATTTTTCTTTTCAAGTCGACTCTTCTTAAGCAGATGTTACATCATCAATATCCTTATTTTTTTACGATACAAAGCGATACAAGAAGCGAAGCATGGCTTGCATTGGTAATTGTCATGATTTTCCTGTTGCTTTTTCTAGAAACCCTAACACTCTCAAATAGCTATCCAAATAAGAACGTTGAAGTTGTTACAAACGCAACGCATCGCAACGTTTAAAATGCAATGAAGTGTGTGCTCCTGGAATTTTACAAGGCAAGTAACCAACACGAAGAGGAAGCACGCCATGAACTTTCTCGTTAAGTTCCTCGACTAGTTTCGCATGACAATGCAGAACGCTTGGAAACCTTGGTAGAGTGTTTTAATTCTTAAACCTATGTCTGTTTTGAATGCGAACAAAAGAAACCATCAGCTATTCGGAAAATAGTGTGTAATTGACTTCAAGCTAAAGAGAAGTTAGCATATCTAAGCAGCTCACAACTAGGTTAGGCGGTATCTGGCGCTAGTTTTTGGTTAATGATAGAAATCCCAAACAATTTGTAAATTACAGAGTACCATAACACTAGGCACTCATCAAACGGCGAAGATTCACAGCGCCGAAACTCAAGACAGCAGAAAGTTAATGTGCGTAACGCTCAACAATAAATCCGATACTCATCGCATAACAGAAACGGGAGAGGATCGGTTTAAGTGAAGAAGAAAATGGGTGAACAAAAGACGTAATTAATGAAGAGTCACCGTTCTGCTCGTATTTTCACAGGCAGCGTCGGCCAACAATCGATGAATCAAGTGAACCAAATTTGATAACACAGTGAGTGCGATCATTAACGGAAAAAATCAAGCTTACGAAAAAAATAAGGATAAATGAATTGGCGCGCGATTGAAAGGGGCATGTCGAATAGCATGGATGTTTAATTTTGCCATGCAATGCCCGTCACGTTAGTATTTTAATTGAGTTTGTTTTCAGACGTGTGTGAAATGTCTAGACCAACGATGTGTGGAGAATTAATTTTTATTTTCTCCTTTACCGAAATGTTAATTAATGCTTGCTAATAAAAAACGGTTATGAACTTATATAAGGGCACCTCCGTAACTACTGGGTATTTGTTCGTGCAACTAGGCTGCCCTCAATTTTCACTTTCTAGCAAGCAGGAATTGAATGAATCTAGTTTTCAACGCTTTCTTCAAATATCCATCATGTATCAATCGGTGTCACCCCAGCTATTAAAAAACGACTACAACGGCGACCACAACCATAATCGTATACCGTAGAAATACTTAATCCCAATTTTACAGCCATACTCCATCCCGTAAAATTCCTCGCTGATGCTCCCATAAAACTTGAAAATCATTACAAACGCATCATCATCGCCACCATGATGTTGTCATCCCCGCGGTGGCGTTGATTGGCTTTCCTCTTCGGGACACGCACTCAGTTCATTTCCTCGTCGCTCATGATTGACGGGATCCACGGAGAATTGCGATTCCAACCAAATTGTATGAATGGATTAATCTCGATTTACGTTTGAACGTAATTTGAAAAGATCGCCGTCAATTTATCGACCTTTCCCTTTTATTAGCACGTTTGGCGTTTCATGCGATTTTGGGTCAAAGTTGAAGTGAGATGGCTGAGTTTAAGTCGAAATCTGCTACGTGCTAAATGCTACTTACCCAATCACTAAAGTGGATCTTCTCCAACACCTTCCCGGAGGTTTCCGCTTGGGCCTTTAACCGGAGCACCTCGGCATCGCCCTGGCATACCCGCTGTAGGAACGTTCTTAACTCTAGGGTTTCGGTAGCCAACGCTCGGCACACGGCCCGATAGTGGTCTTCCGGCTTCGATGGTGATACACGTGATGAACAAAACTGCAAAGAGAGGAACAACCATTTGCGATCAGTGCTATTGCAAAACGTCTGTCAAGTGGGTGACAAACGAGTGTTACATCTTGGTTGAGCGGTAGCGATACAAAATCTGTTCGTTAATTTAATTCGCGATAAAAGGTACTTGATAGCCATTGTTTAGTTGAATCCCAAACCAAAGCTGCCCATTTGTTGTTGTTTTTGTTGTTGGTTGGCTGAAGATGCGCACTCTTACCGGCCGGGATTCAACTGGTTTGACTGGAAATGGTGGCTTTCTTTTGTTTGATTTCTCAGTAAGCTTGGAGTGGACACAGGAAGTAGGAAGGGAAGGGTTGTCATGCTGATGCAACATACAAGACAAAAATTTGCAATGTGCTGCTTCGTCTTGGATGTTGTTGGATTAAACGGTGAGAAATACAATGGTGGTGACAAACGTAAGCAAGTTTATGTAATTGTAGTCGACGTTGTGGACCACGTAACGGGAATAGAGATGCGAGATATGTGGCTGTGAGAAAAAAAAAGGTTGCAAGGAAACCGGCTGCTTGGCTGTGGATAGCCGCTTTGTTTTGAATACAGTTGCGGGTTGCGTAAGCTTCAAAAAATAGTGGAAAGCAATAGCTGTGGAAAAAAGGGTGTTCTGTTCCTTATCATGAATATTCCAGGTGATGTCAGATGATCAAAATTGATGAAAAAATCCTTTTACGCATACAATAAAATTTCAAGTTTTACAGAGTTGTTGAATTTTTTGAGTTTCCAGCCATGAGCTTTGAAAACACAAACTAGTGCCAACTCACAGGGTACGATATTATGCGCAAATCTTTTTATTTCAATCGAAATTTGAGAAAGTTTTCTAGAAAACCTCATTTACATATTTTTGTGTGAATTCAATTGAATAACATTATAAATGTAGCAAACAGCACAATATATTCTGTTATTTTTCTCCACAAAATCAAACTTTTCAACATGTTCTATCAATTGTTTTTTGACACAAAATAAACTATCTCGTTAAGTTTGCCTGCAATTTCATGTGATTTTCACTACGTGGTGATTTTTTCTTCTTTTTTTCTCTTCCGATTCTTCATAAAAATACGAAAAAAATTCAAAGATATCAATAGTTCAGTAGTACTTAGCGTAAGCATAGACAAACATCATATGGGAAAGTCCATTAATTACGTCACGCAGTAGGGGGGAGGGGGGTGGGTTTGAGAAAACGTGACGATCCATACAAAAAAAATGAAGCTCCATACAAAAAACGTGAGGGGGGGGGGGTATGGTGGTTTATGAAAATTAAATTTTTGCGTGACGTAATTAATGGACGTTATCTATTCCAGAAATTTTGGGAGTGTTTGGAAATATTGAAGAAAATGCCGTAATGAGACTAAGAATTGGTTGAAAAATAATTCAATTCCATTCCATTTCCATTTCCATTCCATTTCCATTCCATTTCCATCCATTTCATTCCATTTCCATTCCATTTCCATTCCATTTCCATTCCATTTCCATTCCATTTCATTCCATTTATTCCATTTCATTCCATTTCCATTCCATTTCCATTCCATTTCCATTCCATTTCCATTCCATTTCCATTCCATTTCCATTCCATTTTCCATTCCATTTCCATTCCATTTCCATTCCATTTCCATTCCATTTCCATTTCCATTTCCATTCCATTTTCCATTCCATTTCCATTCCATTTCCATTCCATTTCCATTCCATTTCCATTCCATTTCCATTCCATTTCCATTCCATTTCCATTCCATTTCCATTCCATTTCCATTCCATTTCCATTCCATTTCCATTCCATTCCATTCCATTTCCATTCCATTTCCATTCCATTTCCATTCCATTTCCATTCCATTTCCATTCCATTTCCATTCCATTTCCATTCCATTTCCATTCCATTTCCATTCCATTTCCATTCCATTTCCATTTTCCATTTCCATTCCATTTCCATTCCATTTCCATTCCATTTCCATTCCATTTCCATTCCATTTCCATTCCATTTCCATTCCATTTCCATTCCATTTCCATTCCATTTCCATTCCATTTCATTCCATTTCCATTCCATTTCCATTCCATTTCCATTCCATTTCCATTCCATTTCCATTCCATTTCCATTCCATTTCCATTCCATTTCCATTCCATTTCCATTCCATTTCCATTCCATTTCCATTCCATTTCCATTCCATTTCCATTTAATTCGGAATACGGAAAGGTGGCGTAAGACGGACAAAAAATAATTTTAACATTTATCTATTAAATTTCTTATTTTTGATCACGAGTGCTCTATTATTTTGATTTGATATAACCACCACAATAGTGCAATTGCAGAAATACCAAATGCTGGAAATGTTAACAAAAAGTGATAATCCAAAATGATTTTAAAAACTGTAACTGGAACCGCTGCCATCTAAATGTCGTTCAAATGAAAGGTACATGAGTGGTTTTATTTCAAAATTCAACTTAAATTCAAACATGTTCTGATAAAATAGAAGCAGAAAAAATTTGATTAAATCGGACCTTAAAGATATTAGTAAAGGCTGTTCCGATCAAAATTTGGTCAAACAATGATGTGTGTGAGTCAATCAAAGTTTTTATTGATAAGTCAAATTCTTTTTTCTTTTCAAGTTCAGTTAATACAGAATACAGGAGAAATATTCAGCTAAGCTACCTTTTTACCGAATGCGAGTTGCCGGGTCTTTTGTTTAAGATTTTGTACAGTCTCCTTGTCCACTTTATTCGCCGTAGAACGGCAGTTTGCCTTGAGGTGTTTCTCACCCACAAACGCTTTTTGAGTCTTCTTAAGGTTCAGCTTAACGATGGCCCAATATTGTTCGATTGGGTGGAGCTCTGGCGTGTTGAAAGGGTTCCTGTTCTTAGGCAGCACATGAACGTTGTTGGCAGCATATCACTCCATGGCCTTTTTTCCGTAATGGCAAGATGCCAAATCCGGCCAAAATAGAACGGAACAATTGTGTCGGTTCAGAAAAGGCAGTAGACGTTATTGTGGGCACTCGCTCAGATAAATTTCCTGGTTGATGGCTCCGGTCTCAATGTAAACTTTGCTCTTCAATCCACAGGTACAGATGGCATGCCACACCAGTTATTTCTTCGCGAACATTGATAGTTTAATGTGCTTGAAAATATCTGCCACCATTCGCTGTCCGGATGCTGTATAAAATGCCTGTCCAGGAAGCTGTTTAAAGTCTGCCATGACTTAAGTTTCATCGCCCTGTACCACGCAATCAAACTTCGTCAGCATCCTCGTGTACAACTTTCGCGATCGTGCTTTGACCAACATGTTTTGATTATCGTCGTGATTTGGAGTCACCAGTTTCTTGTATGTCGACAGTCCAGCTCGTTTTTCAGCTCTATCCACGGTTGAAGCTTCTTTGCGACATCTAGGCCGGAGAGGTTGGAGTTCCGCTCGAAACAGCGCGCAACTCTTTTTGTCATCGCTGTGGCCTCCGGCTTTCGATTTCCACCCGATCCAGCTTTTCTGACTGTCGACAAACGTTCACCGAACACTTTTAATACGTTGGTAACAGTGGATTTAGCCACATTTATCAATTTCGACTACTTGGCGTGAGAGTAGTTTGGATTTTGATGCGTTGCTTCTCTTCCTTCGACGACATATTGATAACTGAAGTGCTAATCTCAAAATCAAAATAGAGGCATGATGCAACACGCACATATTTTCAAAATGAGGGGTGTGCAAAAAATTTTAATGCACGATGAAAGAAAATGCGTCAAGTTTAAGTCTACCAAATTTTCGAAATCGAATCAAAATCGAAACACCCTTTAGTCTTTTTTATTTACGATAGTTTAGAATTCTCTCATTACGCGGCGCCGCATATTGATCCGTCTCAAATACAAGGCTCTTGTCTTCAACAAGTCTGTTCAGTAGGTTATCACCTTTGGATGTGTGACCAGTAGTTCAGAATAATTTCACTTAGTGGCGCTGGTGTTCAATGGTTTTCCTGACTAAGGTATACCTTGGTATTATGTCAATTTGGAATGATTTTGTCATCGAAAATGTTGTTCAGGGAATCTTAACCTTTCGATAATTGACCAGTAGGTAAAATTGGCCCTAGTATGCTTGTATTTTTTTTCTGAATATACTGTACGTTGGTATTCTGGACATATACAAGGTTTCAGTGTTCGGAAAAGTTGATCAGCAGGTCAACACCCTTAGATCCAGTTTAGAATTGTATGATTGGGTGGAGCAAGTGCTTTAGTGATTTTCAAGACTATGCTATATCTAAGGATCTTGTCAATTTAGAAGGTTTATGTCTTCGACATAAATGTTTGATAACTTTTTCGATTGATGACAGGAAGTTCCAAATACACCTGATTTTTCCTGACTATTCCTGACTAGAGTATCTGCTTTGATGTAGCTTCTGGTTGGTCAAGACTATATGAATATTCTCGTTGGGTAGCGCTTGTGTGCTAGTGATTTTCAAAAATGTTTTGTCTTGGAATACCGGCCACGTACAAGCTTTCTGTCTTCGACAAACTTATTCAATTGGTCAGGACCCTTTGATTGTTTACTATCAGATCAGAACTTTCCCACTAAGTACTGTATCAAAAATAAGTTATTCACTTTTTTTTTTTGAAATCATATACAAAAAGCATGTTTTATTCAAACAAATGGATGATTCTATTACACAGGATTGATCTTGAATTTGCGAATTCTTGATCGACTACTTTTCATCAAGTTCCGGACAAGTCACACTCCTGCATATTCTCAGCTGCTTTACCAGTCTTTTTGAAAACCCTCTTCACAATCGCCCAAGAGGGTTTGAAGGGCCGGAGCTGAGGACAATTTGGTGGATTGAAGTCTTTCTCAAAGAAATCTATTCCCTTTTCCGTGAGCTAATTGACAGTTGTTTTTATGTAATACGCCGGCAGTAAATCCGGCCAAAGCAGTGGAGAGGTACTATGCTTGTGATATAAAGACAGCAACCTCTTCTGCAGATATTCAGATCGATAGAATTCCACATTGATTGTTCCGGTGGTTTAAAAAATTTTAGATATCATAGCATTGGAAAATATTGCTTGCTATACCAGCACTTTTCGACAAACTTCTCCACTTGAATCGACCTGTCTGCATTGCTTACATCCTCCCCTACAATGGCAGTGTATAATAGACTTTACACTCGCGTGATGAATTCCAGAGCGCTTCGTCAGTTGTCACATAGTTACACGCTTTTCACGTAGACATGTTTCCAAAACCTCAATTTTCACGTCTTTTTCAATGCGCAACATTTTGAAAAAGAAGAATTTAAATCGTGCATAAGTAAACAAAGATATGTAAGTGTGTTTTTTTTTTCAAAAAATGTCCAAGTCAAAAGAAAACCATAAAACCATAGTTATAAGTGTTTAGATAATTTAGAATTTAAATTTAATGTGTTATGTAAACCATACTTTAAATTCCCACCCCCTTCCCTATCCGTAATTTGTAATTCCTATTAACCTCGAGACGGCCGCGAGTAATGGCCTCTTTCCTCCTAACTTTAGTTTAAGATAAATGATGTATAAAAATATGAAAATTTGGCTCTGTAAAGTTGATTCAATTGAGCCTGTACAAATAAATGATTATTAAAAATAAATAAGTAAACCAAGGAAAGATGATAGTAAAACGCACAGCATGCTATGATGAACACATTAAATTCATCACAAATACACGCGTACAACGCAAATGTACGTGGATAGCTTATTTTCGATACATTTCTTATGCGGAATTAAATGGAAATGATTTTCCAGCATAAACCAGATCTTGATCTACACTTAGAAAGGAATATACCCAAGTAAACAACTACCAACAATTCTTCTGTTTTCTATATAAGGCTTATACACAACCTATATAGGTTTTGCAAGCTTTGAAGAAACCGTATGTCCACCTTACATCCATCCTCACATCCACCTTCTATCCATCAAATTAATGGTGCTGAACCACTGAACAACTATGTCGAAGAAAGGAACCTCCCATATGGACAGAATGAAAAAGTACATTATGTTTTGTAAACTGACTTCTGCACAAGCGCCGCGTAGTGATAAAATTCTTAACTAATAGCCACAAATGAAAAGAAACTGATCTACTGGACCCCAGCATTTACGCGCACACGTCCCGCAATATCACATTCCACAACGCTATTTGAGGAATTTCTGTAAACAAGAAATATGATATATGATTCCAAACGAGTTTCTTGAGGAATACACGATAGGTGCTTTACTATCAAAATGGTAAGGGGAAAACTACATGTATTGTACAAAGTAACAAGAAGTCTACGTTGACTCATGAGTGGGGTAAACTTCGTTATTTGTCTATGCTGACTATTCAAGTTGTGTTAATTTGGTTTCTTTTTATAAATAAATAGATGATAAAAAATTTAGCGTCGATAAAACTGACCACATTACATTTATTCCAAAATTTATTTTGTTGCGAATAAACCTTATCTGCTTCTTTCTTAACGTTTCAAGCTGGTTACGTTCAAAATTAGCTTATTACTTGCTCTCAACGAAGTGTTGTAAATGCACTTTTACCGTTATTAATTAAGAGTTTTCGATGCCAGGTACTATTTTTGCATTAGTATCATTGTATGACAAGTACAATCATACCTTGGTAGAAATCACAGTTTTGCCATAATGCCAATATATCTTCGCAATGGGTACTATAAAACTATTTGGTCATTTGGTGACTTTCCTCAATATCAATTTGCCGTTTAATGCATTTACTGGAGGCAAAATTGTTTAAAAAATGCTTTTTCAACTGACCATACATAATAAGATAACATGAATTAGTCCTAAAACGGCATTTCAAAATAGCGTTTTACGAGTTCATTAAGTCACAATAAAACCCTTTGATATGAGTAAAACGTATTTTAGAAGATAAGGTTTCAAGATCATTTCAAACAAGCTGTTAAGGTTCTAAGAAACCTGACTATAATTAGGGCCGATTGGCACCTCTTGCTGCCATAATAAAACCAGTTTTAGTGGCTTGCATAAAACTATAATAGAACTCAATAAAGCTGGCTGGTTTTGGCAATGTTACTTGGACAGGGAGTCAAGAAGTTGAACGTAACGAAGAATCCCTTGACCAGTCCGGGAATCGAATCCAGCCACCTCAAGCATGGTGTTGTTTGTAGCCGCGCCTTTACCGACTTAGCTAAGGGAGGTCCCAACCTTATCTGCTTAACAAACCGAATTAGGAACCTTAAGCTCTCAACATATTCAATAACCACTAAAATGCAGATTGATGTTCAAAATAAATTTCAAAAAACAATCATTAGCAGTATTAAAACTGAATAAAAGTTTCATGATCACTTTCTGAGAGTTTCCGAGAAGGCTGCAAAAAAACGGCCGCTTCAATGTACCATACAAGTTTATTCAGTTAACTACAACAGTAACTAACTAGCCGCTGTTGAATTTTAGGTAACAGTCTTTGCTTTAAATAATAAAAAAAGGCACATTTGATGCTATTTACCTACAAAGAATGAATTAATGAATAAGCTGAATTGTGTTTGTGAGCAACGATCGCTGATGACTAACGAATGATGTATCGATTATATTACAAACGAACACAAACCGTTTAGAAAAGCATTTAGCTTACTTCCATAAGCATCCATTATATTAAAGCAATTGAAGGAAAACGAAAAGAACGACAATCAACAATCAGTCAAAAAAAATTGTTTGAAGATTAGAAAATGTTTGTAGACCTTGTTTGGGTTTGAGTTTTGAACTATGCACGTGTAGTATTCCGGTTTTTATCAATCACTAACACAATCCAATATGTTTATTTGCAAGCGACCTTTGTGTATGTTTTGTACTGTAGCTGAATACTGAAAACTGTGATAAACTGAAATCAAAAATTTCTCAGAAAACCACGTCTCTATATCCAAATCAATGACCAACCACTTCATCCGAGAATTACCTCATCCTCGAGCTGACCTTGAAAGCGGAACTATTCCAACCCGACAATTGAACAATGAACTTGTACTCGCTTCGAAAAGTGAACTCTAATTCGAGCGTGGGCTTGTTGTTACCTATAGTCCAGCTCGCACCTTCGCGCTGTTATGACACTATAGTTATATTGCGATCACTTTCAGCTGAACTTTTCGTTGGGGTCGACAAACGTTCGGTCCTGAACCCACCCGCTTTCGGGTGATGCTGTTTGCTAAATTTGGCTCTGGATTTTAACAGCATCGAGCAGTGATTCAATTCGCTTACTCCTTATTTTTTGATGATCAAAATTTTTGTACCGGCAGTAAACACTCAATCCTGCTGCTTCCTAGGTACCGACAGTATGTAGGCGAAATGGGCCCAGATGGTTTATTGTGAAAAATAAAGCAAATAAATCAAAACCCCTTCAACGTTCACGCGCGCTGATTGTGGCGGCTGACCATTAAATTACCATGATGATCGTAAGTACTTCTCTTGCTCTGTTGAAGTTTGTTATTTATTAGCGTCAGTGTATTGTTATATGTATTGTGGTAGGAAGGTACCTTCTGATTCAACTTCACCCGCAACGTCGATGGATGTTGTGGAGGTGGAGATGTTTTGCTTGAGATTGTAAACGAACAAATTTTGGAGAGTAGGTATATTGAGCGTTGAGTAGCGCGTTGGCTTAAGGTGCTGCTAGATTTGTTTACTTCACTACTGGAATTACTATGCTACCCGATTGAGATGTCAGTATGAAGTGTGCTTTTTCACGGTTGATTTGGAGATTTTGAAGTGGGTACTCGTGTGGCTATGTGGGATTGTTGGTACTGCTTTAATTAAAATGCAAGTCAGTAGGTTTTGAGTTTTTCGTGCCCAGCAAGATCGTGATACGTATCATATGCACTTGAGACTGAACTAGCGAACGCTCGAGATTAAACTTGAATCTATATGATATACTCCGTAAAGAAGAAAAGAACTCGTTAGGTAATAAACATTTCAAGTATGAAAACATCACGAGCTTGGGCTATCGGCGAATTTCCTCCAGCAAATATCTATGACTCTAAGGAATCTAATTCCAGCTTTAGAACTGCCAATAATTCGTTTGGTGCTAGTGTCATCCTAACGGGTGTCCACTAAAAAATGAGAATGATTTCAATACTTTTCCATCAGAACAAAAACGGCCGCATAGAAATGTCACTTTAGATGAATGAATCGTTGCACTCTCCAGAAAATTTTCATACACTCTTATTTCACTCTAACATGTTCAGTCGTGTTCAGCATGCCGTCGAAACAGGAAGAACTGCGCGCGCGCGTTGTACAATTCTTTCAAGCGAACGAAGATCGTGGAAAAAAATACACGGTGGACCATTTTTGTCGTGAAAAAGTTCCGGTATCCACCGTATACCGTATCCTGGCATGCATGAGAGTAACCCGGAAGAAAGGTTGCGGCCGTCCAGCGAAAATAATGAATGAGAAAACGCTCCGCTCGCTGCGCAGCATGTTCAACAACAAGGATTCGGTAAGTCAACGGGAAGCAGCCCGAAAGTTCCATTGTTCGAAGTCACTCATCTGCAAGACGCTAAAGAAAGAAGGAATAGTGTGTAGAAAGAAAACCAGATCCCCAGAGTACACAGATGAGCAGATTCAAACCGTGAAATCCCAATGCCGCTGGATGACTCGGAATTACGGCGGAAAATCTTTCGTTCTGGACGACGAAAGCTACTTTCCTCTTTCGAAGTCTCAGATACCGGGAAACGACCGATTCTACACTAAGGACAAATCTACTACTCCTCCAAAAGTAATGTATAAGTTCAAGCACAAATTTGAATCGAAGGTTATGTTATACATCGTAATATCCGATAAGGGTATTTCGAAGCCGTGGTTCAAACCAAGCGGTTTGGCCATCAACCAGGAGGTGTACCAAAGAGAGTGTTTGCAGAAAATACTCATCCCATTTCTTAAACAACATCACTCGGATGGCAAATACGTGTTTTGGCCGGACAAGGCATCATCGCACTACGCAAAAAAAACGCTAACGTTTTTGGAGAGCCAAAATATACCATATGTCCCAAAAGACCGGAATCCGACAAATTTGCCACAGTGCCGTCCTATCGAGGATTTCTTCGGTCTTTTGAGCTCCATGGTATACAAGGATAATTGGAAGGCCAAGAACACAAGCAACTTACCAACAGGATCAAAAGCTGCATCCGAAAAATCGATGTGGCTGCCGTCCAACGGTCATGTTCCAGCATAACGACTAAGCTGCGCCACTGGCGGACCACGGACCATATGACAATATTCACTAAACTTAGTTTGAAGATTTAAGTTGACCCTTTTAATAAAATAAATCAGTTTGAACAAAACTTCACTGGTATTTTTTTCCTGACCCATTCTTTTCGTTCTCATTATTTAGTGGACACCCGTTAGGCAAGGCATAGGGATGATAAGTCCATTTAAGCCATTTTTACCCTGAACTCTCGTTATTTTTTTTTAACTTGATCACTTATCTGGGAGGCTCAATTGCGTTAGCTTAACAGAGCCGATAACTCATTGTTTTTTTATAACAGCATGATTAAATACTACGATTAGTACGACTTGAACTGTTTCCTCGCGGTTTACCCTATTTCAACGGGTGACATTTCTTGGGGATGGATTTGTCAGAGAAACATGGAAGTGGGATTCAGTAGTCTTATCAGATAGTTGTCGCCAGCACTACAACTGTCTGCGATATGATCAGGACTCCATTGCTTGTGTTTAGCCGGTTCTGTTTACGATTGGGCAACGATGAGACTCCTCAAGTTGTCGGAACAAAACAAACACAAACTATTGAATATAGAAAAAAACACAAGTAGATCAAACTTTTGTTATTCGAATGGAAGCATACATATAACAACAATCTCCGCGAGCTTTTATGATTGCAAATGATCATTTCCTATGTAATAAAACATGGTCCATTGTGTTCCATTTTACTCTTAAATCGGAAGTTTAAATTGTTTCAAAACAACAATTGCTGTTGACTGTTTTGATTTATAAGAGCGACAAAGCAAACAAGGGCTATGTAAGTTTTGCATTTGCTTTACAAATGTTTGGTAGATATCCTATTCATTAGTGGGAAACGAGTGGAGAATCTTTGAGAACCATGTTTATCTTATTTTCTATGTCTATATTTAAGGCAATTAGAACTGATTTGCGATGTGTGTAGTACGCTTTCACGATTATTATTGAAGAAACAGTGCATTTAGTTTTTGTAACCGCTCATCTTAAAATATTATTTGATCAAAACTATAGTGATGTAGAAGGAGATGTTCGCTCATCACCATGAGGCACCAAGAGTGAACAACAATGTTTTTGGCTAGAATGAAAGATATGAAGAAAAAGTTTTGATAGTTCCGCTAGTGTGCGGCAGGATTGGAAATGTAACAGATGTTTTTAGGAAAATTGAGCGAAAAGGGCATGTATACAGTGGTACTCGAACCAACGACATTTTTGCCTAACATCCCATTGCGGGGTAGGTTGGAGCACGGACTAAGTCCGCCGTATACAAAACTATAGTTCAAATGCGCAGCTGAACTTTGTTTTTCAAAATGGAAATAGAAACAAGGTGAGTGGTAATTCCTATCAGAGTTTTAGAAATAGTGTAAAGGGTGTCCACGATGAAATTGCCACACACAAAATTGATTCGCAAAATTCGAGTTTTCATCCGATTGCCATCAAATTTTCAGGGATTGAGAAATAACTATTAAACTTCATTTTACCATTTTACTCGTATTTTATTTACAGTCCATACGCGAATGCCCGCACCTTCGCCTTTACCCCGGCCATAAGATTCTGCACAACATATGAATCAACCGTTTTTTGCATGTAAACCCATACTTTCTTCAGTTCCTCGACTGTCTTCACTACCTTAGGTCATTTAAGAAGGTGCTGCTTCATAATCGCCCAGTACTTCTCGATGGGGCGGAGCTCCGGAGTGTTGGGAGGGTTGAACATTTTCGGCACGAAATTGACCTTATTGTCCGCATACCACTTCAGCACGTCCTTGGAGTAGTGGCATGAGGCCAAATCCTGCCAGAAGATTGTTGGGACGTTGTGGGCCTTCAGGAGAGGAAGCAGCCGCTTCTGGAGGCACTCTTTATGTACACCTGTCCGTTCATCGTGTCCTGGGTCACGAAGGTGCGCTCCGCTTCCCGCACGTGCAGATGGCTTGCCAAACCAGGAATTTCTTCGCAAATTTGGACATCTTCTGAGTGCGGACATGCTCCGGAACGCTGAACTTATCCTTGGCCGTGAAAAACAGGTTGCCGGGGATCTGTTTGAAGTCGGCCTTCACATATGTTTCGTCGTCCATGATGCAGCATTCAACTTTCGTCAGCATGTTGAGGTACAACTTCCTGGCACGGGTTTTGGCGGACTTGTTCTGCTTCTCGTCGCGATTAGGGGCCTTTTGTACCTTGAACGTTCGAAGCCCAGCCTTAGTTTTGGCCTTCTGGACAAAACTTTGGCTTAGGTGCAGCTTCTTAGCCACATCCCGAACGGAGGCGTTCGGATTTCGGTTGAAGGCCCCAACTACGCGGTTGTGATTTTTGGTGTTGTACGGAATACTTTTTCCTTCACTTCTGGGCTTCCGATCGGTGGTCAACCGTTCCTCGAACCGCTTAATCACTCGCGACACCGTGGAATTCGCGATTCCCAACGTTTTAGCGATGGAACGATGCGAAAGATCCTTGTTCTCGTGATGAATGCGCAAGATTTTATCACGCACGAGCTGTTCTTTCGACTCCATTTCCGCGAGTTTTGATCACAGGACTTTAAAACTTGCAGGATGTAAATAATGCACTATGAACTAAATCCACCCAAATTTTAATTAAATACTACCCAACGGTTAAAAAGTTAGAGGAATTTCATAGTGTGGCAATTTCATCGTGGACACTCTTTAGCATTGAATGGGGTAATCACAGACATTTTTGCACTATTTTCTTTTAGAGTGTATTCAAATTTCACCACGTTTGCAAGTTTGTTTTGAATATTCATTCATTTGAGACCCGTGGTAATCATGGACGGGAAAAGAGAGCTCGTGATAAGTCTGTTTTTGAAACATTTTAGACCGTGTACTATTTTTGAGAAATTGGATTCAACGAATTAACGAAAGATTCATCTTTCGCATCATCAAATACTACAAGGAAACCGTTTCTTGAAAAATATCACCCAGACCTGGACGTTGACGCACTGTCAGGTGTCCGTAAGCCATAAAAAAGTAAGAGAGAAATTTCGGCGAAATCAATCCTGGTAAGTCTGGCCAAAAGATAGCCATAGAACTGGGAATGTCGCATCCAACGATCAGGAGTATTTTAAAAGATGACCTTGGACTGAATCCATACAAAATACAACGGGTGCATGGCTTGACTGAAAAGCAAAAGATGAAAAGAGTTGAAAGGTGTCGAAAGCTGCTTATGCTTTCGGAAATCATGAACTCATGTTATCGGACGAAAAAAATTTCCTGCTACAGGATCACCACATGCAAAATGATCGGGTGTGTGCAGCAGATATTCCTCATGATAAACATGCTGTTCAAAGATTCCAGAATGTTTCAAGAGTGATGGTTTGGAGATGTGACTTCAAAAATTTGATGGTTACATTGATGGTGTTGAAATCGACAGTAAATATTACATCGATAATGCTTGGAGGAACCATTTGCATACCTTTGCCAAGAAACACTAGCAGAATGCACTATGCTGTTGCCAACAAGACTCTACACCGTGTCACCAGGCGAAAGCTATAAAGTTATGTCCATTTAGAATACGGAATAATAAAATCATCTTTATCTCGGTAACGGAATGACGTACAGATAAGTTTCATACATCAAAGCAAAGGTATTTCACTGTGCTTTAAGGAATAAATATAATATGAATCATTTCTCTTCGTTTCTGATGAAAATTTGCAGTTTCTTCTTTATTTCTCCCATCAAACGCTGCACACCTCCGGGGTCAACTTCCTTGGCACATTTGTTCCACATTGTGCTCATCTGAGTCGCGTCCCGAGCCGTTTTTCCACTTTTCTTAAGGATCCGCTTAATTATTGCCCAAAATCTCACGATGGGCCGGAACTGTGGGCAGTTGGGTAGATTTATGTTTTTATCGATGAAATCTACGTTATTATCGCGGTACCACTGGATGACTTCCCGGCTGTAGTGGCAACTCGCCAAATCTGACCAAAGTTCACGGGACCTTTATGGGCTTCAATGAAAGGTAGTACGTGGTTTTTTAGCCATTCTTCCTTGTACAGCTTCGAGTCCATCGTCTTATTCGTCACGAACGCTTTGGTCTTTGCTCTGCAGCTGCATATCTCTTGCCAAATCATCTTTTTTTTTTTGGCAAATTTGTCCATAAAAGCAAACTTAACCTTCGCAGGAACATCCCCTCGTGCCGTCGCCATGTAGAATTTTTGGCCAGGAAGCTGTCCGAAATCCATTTTGACGTAGATGCCATCGTCGATGAGCAGGCATCTTTGGTACGTCGTCAAAACCTGCTGGTACAATTTCCGAGCTCGAGTTTTGGTGACGAAACTTTGCTTCAACGTTCTGTTTGGTTGCTTGCGGGCTCGATAAGAACGATATCCTGCTCGCAAAACGAAACGCAAACGAATTCTTCGAATGGTATTGCGAGCAGCAGCGTATTTTTGTGCGATTTCATCCAGGGTTTGCTCTGACGGTTCTCAACACCTTCTGGTTCAGCTTGCGGTCATATGTTCCACTACGACACTTACCTAGAGGCACTCGATCCACGCTCTTTTGCTTCCTGAAACGTTTGAGCACATCATACATGGTTGATTTGGCGATTTTCAAGGTTTTTGCGATTTTTATTGCGGACCACGGTGGATTATCAACGTGGGTGTGCAGAATTTTTTCTCTCCTCGATGCTTCCATCTGGAATAACTTTGACTCACTGCCCTACACACCGTGAAATTTATACCACAGAAAGTGGGCGCCTAGGTGAACAAACTGTTGTAAAAGAATTCTTGCAGCGGTCACGTTCTGCGCTGCTGTAACACAATAAGTGATTCCGGATTCAAACTGGGCAGAACTTTACAGGATTGGTGTGAGGACAATTTTCTAGATTTTATTTCGCCGAAAGAATGGCCTGCCACTTCACCTGAGTTGAATCCTCTCAACATCTATGCATGAGGCTACATACTGGTTAAACTGGATAAAATCTGAGGAGTAACCGTGGAAACTTTTAAGAAACGTTTGGTGAAAATATGGAATGACAAGCCTCAAGATATCGATCATGCAAGCTGTGACGCTTTACAACAACGTTTGCGGCTGACAACGAAGGCAAATGGAGAAAGATTGATACTGAACTAAATTAGGACAATATTCCAAACAGGAAATATATTGAAAACTAAAATTCACGCAAGCTTCTAATTTTTATGACCATTTACTTTACTGACAGGAATTTCCACTCACCCTGTACACTTTCACGCTTCTAAAAATAACATCATTGATTTTTGGAGCAGCACATCCTCATATTGAGGATTTGATTTAAACTGTAGCTCGTATGTGCAACTATCTTCGAATTTCAAAATGTTATGAAAGTATACATACTACTTCCAGAATTCAGAATTGATATAATTTCAAGTGTTTGGGTTGTCTAAAGTTTTTCATGAAGAGTTGGATCCTTTTCTCGCGTGATATCAAGGACAATAATAACTATCTATATGAAAAACTCATTAATACCAACCAAAACCATCATCGTGTATCCGCCACAGAATGTGACCAACAGCATACAATTTTCAGAAAATTTTACTTCATACAACGAAATAAAACACCCAATTAATTACTGTGGTTTTGAAAATTCAAACCAGAAAAAAACAAAAGAAGCTTAAACAAATCTATTTGCTGTTGTTAGCACAAATCAAGTTTTATGGATTTTCGGTTTCGGCATATAGATGGATCGACAGCTATTTCGGAAATCAACGGACTGCTTTTATTGATTTTGGTGCGATCCTAGTGGAGAACACCGTACTATTCATTGAAGACGAAGGCCCCAATGAGAGTTCACATTTAATAGCAGATTTACGTTCTTTAAGTAGATATTTGAAGCATGAACAGCTTAATTTGAACAAAAGAAAAAAAAATTCCTGGTGATTTTGCCGAATCGATAAATTGAACAAGTCTCTGTTAAAATTGATGATGTGCAAAATAGTTGCGCGAAATTTACTATCTTGGCGTGATTAATGATGATAGATTAAAATTTGACTGTCATATTGACGATGGGGAAGCACGTACGGATAAAAAGATAAATAGAATCATTTCATCAAAATAGAGTTGAGATTTGAGAAATAGCTCGTCGGATTGGCCGGTCGTATCATGTTTTACCAGCATTCTCGAAAGATCCAGTAGTATATGGCAAACACCGAAAGGAACCTCGCCAATCGAGGCTCTCCGGATGGGTAAAACGAGAAAGTCTTGAAGTTGCTTGGAATTTTCAGAAATCGCTGGAGTAAATCTTAAAGCAGGAACTCAACTTGAACACTTGTCTGGATGCTGTCGTCAAATTCTGGTCTGCATTCCGGAAAATGGGCCAAAAAAACGAAAGCTCTTCCCATAGTAAAAGACATTTGAATTTTGCAAAAGGAAACAAAAATCAACAGTGAAGCATGGTACATAGTCAGTAGGACTTATTATTTTTGCAATTTAGGTATGAATATGGTATATTGATAAAAAGAAGTACTAGCACTCTTTTGTTTACTTCCAGATGAACTTCAGTGACGGAAACACGTTCAATTTGAATGGCTCCAATGGATTTAACCTATCATTCTCGTTATATGAGGAAAAAAGATCAATACTATGTCTCGTTCTCGAATGCTTTGAGCTGGATTCTTGCTTTAAGTCATCCAAAATGAATAGCAGGGAAACGCATCTTTAACCGTTCACGAGAAGATTTCGACGCGAAAAGATTACTGTTCAACAGAACAACGCTGCACGAGCAAGGAAACGCTTTCCACGAGCAAGGAAACAAAGTAGTTAAAGGATCACAAAAAAGGTCCACTGGACTAGTCAACTCGTTTTCCTGATTTAAACCTAATGGAAAACCTCTCGAAAATCCTGGTACGCATAATTTATGCTAGGGGTACACACTTAGAAAAATTTACAGTATTCGGTAATTTTTTACCGAACTTTCAACAGCTGAACAGTTCGGTAATCCGATTTACCGAATTTCGTTAAAATTTGACAAGTTCCGGTAATTTTTTTACCGGAATACTGTAAAATTTCACCGAAATCCGGTAAATCGAATTACCGTCTCTGTTAAAGTGTGTAAGCAGTATGCCTTTGTTGCTGATCTCAAATCAACTATGTTTAAAAGACATGAAGGAATACTGATAAAATAGTGCTGCAAAACTAAGCCAGCAGCATGCCAAACCGAATGTTTCAACAGGAATGGGAAGGTGATGTACTATTGACATTTTAATATCAATGTTTTAATTCCTCTCACTTTTTCAGGATGAAGCAAACCTAATGTAGTCCCAAATTATAAAAGAGTGCAAAATCAATAAACATGCTTTCAAAAAACAAATTTGATGGTTGGCACTTCGATAAATATAACGAATTAATGTACACAACATATAACGAAATAGTGTAAAGGGTGTTTCGATCAAAATTTGGATGACCTAAACTTGACCCATTTCCTTTCATCGTGCATCGTATTCAACCGTGGGTAGAGCTAAAAACGAGGTGAACTGTAAACTTACAAGAAAGTGGTGACTCCAAATCGCGACGATAAACAAAACACGTCGGGCAAAGCACGATCGCGAAAGTTGTACATGACGATGCCGACGAAGTTTGATTGCGTGGTACAGGACGATGAAATTTACGTCAAGGCAGACTTTAAACAGCTTCCTGGACAGGAATTTTATACGGCAACAGGACGGGGAAAGATGGCAGATATTTTCAAGCATATATCTGACGTAGCAGGCCATCCGTACTTATGGCTTGAAGAGCAACGTTTACATTGCAACCGGAACCGTCAACCAGGAAATTTATCTGAGTGAGTGCCTACAAAAACGTCTATTTCCATTCTTGAAGCGACACAATTGTTCCGTTCTATTTTGGCAGGATTTGGCATCTTGCCATTACGGAAAAAAGGTCATGAAGTGGTACGCTGCCAACAACGTTCAAGTGGTGCCCAAGGACAAGAACCCTCCCAACACGCCAGAGCTCCACCTAATCGAACAATATTGGGCCATCGTCAAGCGGAACCTTAAGAAGACTCAAAAAGCTGTTGTGAGCGAAAAACAGTTCAAGGCAAACTGGCGTTTTGCGGCGAATAAAGTGGACAAGGAGACTGTACAAAATCTTATGGCAGGTGTTAAACGAAAGACCCGGCAATTCGCATTCGGTAAAAAGGAAGCTTCGCTGAATATTTCTCCTGTACTCTGTATTAACTGAACTTGAAAAGGAAAAAAAGGGTCTTGTAGATTTACTGTTTGACCAAATTTTGATCAGAACTCCCTTAATTTAGGGCACAAAAAAGCGTGGCAAAATGGTGGCGAAACCTGAAAAGTTACGCAGTTAGGTATCTATTTCCCAATCTTTACGGTTTAAAAATTCAAAAATTAGTGCCAAAAACTCAAAAATGCAAGCATAATTTATGGATCATACCTACAGTTGATATACTATGGATCATATTCAAAAGTATATAGTTCTTTATTCATCATTTTATGGATTATTATAAGGACTAGCGTTTACTCACTACATTTCGAACATAGAAGCACTCCACGCTTCATTAAACTACACTCTTAAAAATAATGAATGTTACGAGTGATGTAATCGTTGTTGCCCGTAAAT
This sequence comes from Aedes japonicus, assembly GCA_034211315.2. Classification (NCBI taxonomy): domain Eukaryota; kingdom Metazoa; phylum Arthropoda; class Insecta; order Diptera; family Culicidae; genus Aedes; species Aedes japonicus. The sequence continues at coordinate 125,690 of JASCZW010002602.1, forward strand.
ACGTTGAGACTTAAATGTAACTGAATTAAAAGCTTATTAACTTTTCGGACTTTCTTTTAACTTATTGGACGTATTATTGTATTTTGTATTTTCCTTTCAAGTCTGTGCATGTAATTATCTAGCATTACATTAGAAAAAATGGAGTATTTGAAAAACAAAGCGGACGTTATTTTTTTCAGTGATTCGAAACCGATAACGTACATAATATAAGGTGATATTTATCCGAACATGGTTAACGACCAGATTTGGCAATATGATATTCATATTTTCAAAAATATTTGAAGATGAAATAATCCTAGGATCAAACAGAGTTTATTTTACCACGAACATCCATGATATTGAAGTCCTTTTTATTTGTCAAATTTTATTACCTAATCTTGAATTTGTTTGACGGTAATTTTAACTAATTCCTTGCAATCAAAACTGTCATCAAGCATAATTTAAATTTGCATCTACAGTAGCGGCATTTGGCAAATGTCATTTTGTGTTCCTCAACTTGTATTTACGTCTTGAAATATAAGTTGTCATTTCGATGTTTTATGGTCTTGTAAATTTACGAACAGACGCAAACTTCTGTCGCCCGGGCCGCTCCTTTTATGTGCATCCAACACAGATAAATAGATACATTGAATTTTCTGCATTATTTAATGCACATAAAGGGAATGCTAGATCTTGCAGAAATTAATGGGTTATTTCATGTAGATTTAAGCCAGATAACGCCTGAATCTAGCCTGTTGAAAGATGAAAGATGAAAGATTACAAACATTGTTGTATGGCGCATGAAAGATTGCAAACAATTTTGGTGTTTGCGCCATCTTTGGCTTGGAATTTTACGCGCTTGAAAAAAATAATTATTTTTTTCTGTGAAGTGGACTTAAATTTACAAAAAAAAAATTCTAAGGTGTAGCGCTCCGGAAGCTCTTTTATAACAGTACTCTCTAAAAATATATTAGAAACGATTTTTCCTCACTTTCCTTCCCCCTGCTCAACTCAATAACTTCCAAACGCAGCATCCCTTACGCCGCGAAACTTTGATTTTGATTGCCCATATCCATCGTCACGATGTCTTGACGTCACGTTACCTATTTTATGTTCTAAAGATCAGTGAGCTACTTATCAGCCACAAGCCCCACCATCGGCAATGAAACTCGCAGACGTAAGCTAATGTCACATTCCATGCGGGTATATACACTTGGGGAAAATCATTAAACTGAACTTTTCTCTTTCACTTCACCTTACACACGTGACTTCTCAGATGTGGCGCTGATCAACTGACGAAGATTGCAGAGCAAGGTAAGTGAAAACTCCCGATGGTCGCAAGATAATCTTCCGTGCAACTTCTGAACGAAGCCAGTGAGAGGTATCAGCCGACGGGTGAGTGTGTGTGTGTTTATATTTGGAGAAGATTTACAGCAACGACAATGGATGTGTGGAAATTGACAGATTAGTGCGATCGTAAAATGTTTACCGGGAAGCGACGAGCTAGCAGTACTGCGCCTAATTAAAAAAAAAAGTCCGCAGCGATGCCGAGATGGGAGAGTTTTTATATCACCCGATGACATGTGAGAAATGTAGATAAATTCAACGTACGTGCATGGCAAGACGTCCCCTGGAGACAGCAGTGTGCGAAAGAAATGATCTCATAAAATATTCCATCTTGGTAATGATTTTTGTTTCGCTGAAAAACATTTAATACGACTATGAAATCCAGCGCATCGATGTCTAGGATTTGAACCTAAGTTTGTTTCAAAATAAAACATACTTCATAGGGGATGCATGCCATTCAAGTTCATGCCCTCTTGTGAAATATAACTACAATTTAAATTGAAAAACAATAACACTCATTAAGAGTCATCGCATATCATTTCATATCTCTCCCCAACAACAAGCAAGTAGTCAAGTTCACTCACAAGATGTAATCAGATAAAAAATTTCCACATAAAGCACCCAACTGCTTAATTTCCCGTCGCCGACGTTGCTTGCTGCTGAGAGTTGGACCCCCAGCACCGTTGAGTACGGTTATAATTTAATGAACTTTAACCGCCAGGGCCGACCGTGAGGTACTCGAACAGGCTGGGCTTATCTCGTGCACTTTCATCGCATGAGATACATAACAATACGGTTCCATCATGTCGGGGACTAAATTGAAAGTCACTGGAGACCTTGGCGTGTGGCGGCATACCGTTCTGAGCTACTGAGATATAACTGTCTGTATGACCTTTCCCTGTAAGACCGCTTGCACGTGACAATCTCCATTGCTCTCGAATGTAATCACACCCTTGGGTGCCTCATCAGGCAACCATTACGAACATATTCACGTTGATTAGAACCACGCGTGATCAGTTTTGATTTTAATCTACTTAGAATTCGGATCAAGCACCGGTCATTGGCATTAAGACTTGCGCAGGGCGAAAGGCAATGTCACAACAACTTCAAAATCAAATCAATCTTCACCATCTAGATCGACGTTGTCTTTTAAACGACATTGAATCGGTGAATTATTGCGCGACTGTAATGGAGGTGTTCCGCATACCTGACGACGTGACGCCACATAGAACATACGACGGGCGTTCGATAGGTTGGATACGTGCCTTGTTGAGCTGCCGGCGATAGGTGAGGCAGTTTTGATTAATTACCATACTCGGAGTCAAGTGAAATGTTACCGGGCGCTCACAATTTACGGTTAGGGGATTGGTTGGTGGTTCAGTAACTTGATTTGAATATTGAGTTGTATTGGGTAGGTTGTAGGGAAGGAATTTGAGAAAATCGTACGTCCGGTACCAAGGCATGGATCGCCTGTCTGTCAAGTCAAAGTGATACTTGAAACTAAGAAGGATACCCATCAAGAAGAAATACTCTTCACGGTGGAATTTGTTCTAAGTGATCCGGGAGGGAGGTGTTGGATCGCCAAACAATGAAAGGCGCAATGGGTGGTCAACCAATTCGGCCAGAAGCCGCTCAGCCCGTGGACATAAATAGTCGCGACGTAGTAGAAGTGGTGCGGGATGTAGAAGAGCAGCTATAATAGTGCCAGCTAAAGGCTGATTGAAAGTAAATTGGTACGCACAAAAATATCTGTAATTCGTGATGCAATAAGTTTAAAAATTCGATTAATGGTTGCTTTACGGTACTTTTATTAGAACTTCAAGTTACAGCCTTAGATGGTTACATTTCTCCAGTTCGAATGAAATCTCACACCTTCCTCTTGATGGAGCCCATCAGCGCCGGCATAGTAGAAACGAACACGGAATCAGCTCATTTCTTCCATTTTACCCGCATTGGGTGGATGCTCTTGACTACCCCGCTGCTTCATCGAAGTAGCTGCTTTGCAATTGCCCAGTATTTTTCGATTGGTCGAAATTCCGGGCAATTTGGAGGGCAATTCAGCTTGGGAAAAAGTCGATCTTGTTGGCCACACCAGAATCACCTTGGAGAAATGGTGGCTGGCCAAATCGGTCCAAAAGATGACTTTTCCGCAATTTATGTTTGCTTTTGACAATACTTTTCAGGTATTCTTCAATGTAAAATTGTGATGTCTAGGATGTGACGAAAGGTTCCGTTTTCAGGGCATAACTGTAAATCGCTTGCCAGATCATGGCCTTCTTGGCGAACTTGTCGGCAAACACGAATTGAAATCTTCCTGGCATATTCCCACGTCCAGTCGCAATGGAAAACTTTTGACCGGGAAGCTGCTTTGAATCGAGTTTAATGTAAGTTTCGTCATTGAATCCGACGTTGCTTTGTGCTGTTTTACGGGTTTGAGACGTTCCTCAACAGAATCGCAAACGGCACGCACCTGGTCCATCGGCATCTCGTCCCAGATCATGGAAATGAACTTCTTAAATTGGTCCATAGTGCTCACATGATGTTCGTTCTCCTCGGCCAGCATGTACGACCAAACATAAAAGTCCAGGGGATTAAGGTCCGCGGAGCTGGGAGGCCACAAAGTCTTATCGAGAAAATCAGTCAAATTTTCCCGACACCTCGCTTGGACGATTTTCGTCGTATGGGCTGGTGCACCGTCCTGTTGAAAGACGTAATAACCCTTAACGTAGAGGTCCCGAAGTGCCGAAGGAACACCCTCCTCCAGAACCTCGATCTTATAGTACGCGGCGTTGATTTTCATGTATTTCTCGATAAACACCAGTGTGAGCTTTCCACGCCTGGATACGGCCCCACCAACCATTCCCGACGCAGCACTCTGGAACCACGGGATATTTATATGGAACTGATGGATGCAGGTCAACGTGGGTGCCCACAACCGATCATTTTGGACATTGTGCGAGTGTTGCAAGACAAAGAGTTTCTCATTAGAAAACCTGAACTCCTGACTTATTTGGACAGCTCTTGAACTGTTGCACCAGTTTCTTAGCAATGTTTCTGTCCATTGGACCACTATTACGAGAACTCGCTTCCTTGCTTCAGGCACTCCGACGCTTCTTAAAGGTTCTTATCACATAAGACACAGTTGTATTTGTAGTTCCAAGATTTTTAGCCATCCATCGATGGGACGCCTCTGAATTTTGAAACTTGATAGATGTAACAATGCATTATGACTATGATTTGCTTAAACTTTCGAGATCTTCGGAGTGCCATTTTTATCGAATACACCCTTTAGAACTCATACTAATATTTTTTATTTTATTTTTGAGATTTTATGACACTGGGTTTAAAAATTCCGTGTTAATTATTTTTCCTTCTTTTCTTTACTACTCGTTGTTTTTTGCAATCATTAAATACTTGAATTCTTTCGAATATTATTCACATTGGATGGCTTGAATAACTCAAATCACTATCAATATTTGTGATTGCGCTAACGTTGAAATCCAATTTTGATGAAAATGATAATAAGATTTTTTTGTATTTTATGACACTTCAGGTATCACGTTTCTGTTGACCCGACTTTGTCAAGGGTATTATAGAATGCATGTTTTTCATACCCTGCGGCTTTTTTTCTGACACAATCATGTTTACATTTTAATGATTTTTTCTAGAAACAAGAATTATTCTAAATACCAATGATAGCTGCAGATCTGAAATCCGCCAGGTATACGCCTAAATATGGTCATTTCTGTGAAGTTGTTTCCGAGAATATGATCAAATTGCTTATTAACCGGAACTCTGAAGGTAAAGATGCTCAAACTTAAGGGTTTTGCGAGATGGTTATTACTAAGTCTTCTGGATCGTAGGAAACAATGGCCAGTCGGTAGGAGGTTCAGAGCTCCAGGATAGTGGAATCGATTCCAAGAACAGAACCAAACGGCTAAACAACCGGAACCATGTGAATATGGGATCAAACTTGATGGTATTGCGAGACGATGACTAACACATTTTTAGAGCCATAAGATTCACTAGACTGCTACCGGGTACTCAGGAGAATTGAAGTTTTAATTCGTTTCAGAAATATTTCTTAAACGAGATCTGATCAATATGGTTAGTTAGCCTCGATCACGATAAACCTATTGTGCGAATCTTCAAATTACATGAGAATTTATAATCATGTACAGTGCTGGTTATATCAAGTGTCCATATTTGGTATATCCGTTCCGGGTATCCAGCGGAAGAGGACAGTTCCCAAGTAGCACACTACGATCATAATTAGTTGCAGTTACTTGATTATGACTTAGCAAGTCATATTTATGATATCTCAACCGAATGGCAACAAGTGTGCTACTAGGGTTTCTGACATGGACCAAAACCCTTCATTGAACGCCTTTTTTCACATGAGGATTCACAAACAAGTTCTTCGGTGTCAATTCAAGTATTCAAAAACACATTATATATATATATATATATATATATATATATATATATATATATATATATATATATATATATATATATATATATATATATATATATATACTCGGATATGCTTTGGACACTCCAATGTAGCCACTGTAACTGGTTTCGGACTTCGACCTAAACTAATCCTGCACCTCACGTCAACTCACATGAGAATTAAAAAACAAGCGGATTGGTGTTTAATTTGAATGTTCAGAGCCACAAAAGCCACACATGGCATGTTCCGGGTATTCCAGCGGGGGTGAACAGTTTCATACTTGAAACAAAATCTATCATGCTACACCTTAAATCACCCCAGTGTTATCAACCCCAGTGCCTAAGACCACGTCGGTCATATAGGGACAAATTTTCGGAACATCCCTTGAAGCACACTTGTTGCCATTCAGTTGAGAAAACATAAACATTACTTGCTAAGTCATAATCAAGGTACTACAACTAACTTTGATCGTAGTGTGCTACTTGGGATTTGGATCATATTTCCTAGTTGTGTATCGCAATTTATGAACGTTCCAATAAACTACGCTTGAATTTGTCTTTTTTTTTGTTGAACATATGTTACTTTTCATTTGAAATTGTGTATGAGCCCTTTATCGGTGTCTTTGTTTGCTTCAGTGACGTCTGCAATATGTTCTTTGAAGCGAGTTTTTAGAGTACGTTTGGTTTGTCATATGTAATTTTTTCCACAATGATCACAAGTTATTTTGTAAATTCCGGATTTTTTAAGATTGTCAATAGGGTCTTTGCAGACCCTAAGAGATTTTGAAGTTGATTATTTTTACTGGTGAAAACTATTTAAAAACAAAAGTTTCGAAGGACGGGTCGTTAATGTTTAGTGTGGGCGTTATTGTTTAGTGTATGTAATTCCTTTAAGTCGGGATTGTGTTTCTGTTCATGTAGTGAGTGATTGTTAATAATGTTTTTTAGTGTTTTGTTGATTATGTTTCGTATTATTTGTTGTGAGTAACCTTTTAAGTGTACTCACATTACTATGGTAGTTGAATTACTTTGCACCTCAAAACCTCTTAGGGGCTATTCATAAACCACGTAGACTTTTCTAGGGGGGGGAGGGGGGGCTTTGACCAAAGTCTACGCTCCATACAAAAATTCCAAAAATTGTATGGAGAAAAGTCTACGAGGGGAAGGAGGGGGTCTGAGATTTTCAAAAATGAGTCTACGTGGTTTATGAACAGGCCCTTATGATATTCAGAGATGCCCATTCTCACGACACTTAACACGAGTGTAACCAGCATATCAATTTACAAACGTGAAACAGAAACACGATGGGTCCTCCCTTAGCTCAGTCGGTAAAAACGCAGCTACAAAGCAATCCCATGCTGGATGTGGCTGGTTTCGATTCCCGGTCTGGTCTAGGAATTTTTCGTACAGGAAAATTTCTCGACTCCCTGGACATGGGGTATGATTGTACTTGCCACACAATCATGCTAATGCAAATATAGTACCTAACATCGAAGGTTCTTAATTAATAACTGCGGAAAGGCATTTAGAGCACTATGTTGAGAGCAAGCAATAAGCTAATTGCGAAATCAATAAGCTAATTGCGAAAGCAATAAGCTTAAAACGCTTAGAAGAAATACTTTTTAAGTTTGCTCACATTACTATGGTAATTGAATTACATCGAACCTCAATACGGGGGCGTCTACGAGGTAGTGGTTAACATCCATACCTCTCACCCTCTGCTACTCAAATCTCATCATCAAATTTCAAAGAGACGTGAAAATGAAGTCTGTACTTCCGTGTACCCTGTTTTGCTGTGAGCTCAAAGCCGCACATCTATTTCGAATTTGCTCTGTCTCTTTGGGCATTAACGATTGCACTCTCCTTGTCGTTTCTGTGCAAACACAAATGCGAAAAACAAACACGGTGGCAGACCCGACTAGTTTGTGAATAAAGGGGGGATATTCAGTTAGAATGACCAAAATTTTCAATACTTTGTTTTGGCATAAAAAGTTAGTAAATTTCCCGTAGAATACGCTTCTGAAACCCTTTTTTTGAAATTCCAACTCGAAGTGTTTCGTTTCATCGTTTAACGAAAAAGCCTTCTTCGCGCACAGACCGATAATTAAAACTTTCAACGCGTTTTTCTCAAAACAGCATTTTCGGAGTTTATGCCGGTGATAGCTCAAAAACTATTTAATCGATTAAGATGAAACTTATAAGATTTCTTTATTATGGTATTACCTTCTATATGAATTAAAAATTATTGTAATATTTTATTATTAATTACGGAAGAATAGATAAAATGGCGGGAAAAATGTGGATTTTTTCAAAAAAGATACGCCAAAAGTGCAAATTTTTTTTTTTTCAATTCATCTACTAACTGTAAATGTAATTAATGTAATTTTTTTGGCTTAGCTGGTTTCAGATCAAAACTGCGACCAGGAGAAAAATGCAACGAAAATGAAATTTTTTTTTTGTATACTACATGGATACACTTATAATTTAAAAAAAGTTTCGATAATTTGAGTTGAATTTTTTTATTTCAGATATGAGTTTTTTCTCGTTTTAACTGTATATCCCCCCTTAACCCTTTGCACTCCAGTATCCGAACTCTCACATTTTGAATGTCAGCTGAGTACAAAGGGTTAAGATTTTTATACAAATTCTCCCTCTATGAACCCCTACAATGCCTCTTTGTTACTTGAATCATTTTTTTTTTTTTTTTCATTTTGATACCATTTACCAAAGCATGAGCCAAAGCACTGAGTAAAGCAGAGTGCATTACTCTTTATCTCGAAAAAAGAAGGACATGTGCGGATTTCTGTCTCTCGTGCTGCTACGAAATCTCTCACACGATCATTTTGTGCGCACTTCTGAAACAGCAGGCGCACACTTGAAATTGGATGAAGTATTTATCTATTTTGCACTGCTGTGAGTATTTCGACAATCTCTGTTCTCACTTCTCGTTCGCTCACCTGGCCACGTTAATGCAATCGTTGGAGATAGAGAGAATTCGGTATCCACCTTAAGGGCTTATGCTGAAGCATTTTCGACGGCAGCCATTACATCAATATTTAGATTTGATATAACTCAGAATCCTAACTAGAGATTGAAAATTTAATCACATCAATTTGTTTGCTTACTTGCTGTCAGCAATTTGATGGAGTTCGATTCAATGTTCATTCACTAACAATCGAGATTTATCAATTTGAAATAGCAAGGCAAAATTGAGAGAGAGAAATAAAAGATAGGAAAAAATACATGGAGCAGCGATTCACCTTAGGAAGACACGGGAAACCAACGTAGCCTTCAGTAGATATCAAAGGAAAATTGAAATGAATAGTCGGAGAGAATCATTAAACAGAATGCCCTGTTCGGTGTACAGAACAAACATTTCTTTTAAAATGGTCGTTGGGAGCATCTAATCTAATAAGGTTAAATGATGCACCGTTTCTCTTCAAATGGTTTGGAGCTAAGCACTTACTATGGCCCAAGCCCCATATGGCTTATGGTTGTAGCGCCATTACTCGCTCTCTGAAAAGAGAGCTTCTGGGTTCGATAGAAATTGATACTGTATTTACCTTAAATTGGCATTTAATCCATCATGAGTACAAATAAGTTATTTTTTTAAAATAATTTCATAACATCAACTACCGTCCTCGTGTGTAACATATTGTTCGCTGTATTTAACCTATTTTTCGAGATTTGTTAAGTTCGATACGAAGATGCGCACGGAAAATTTAGTAGACAGAAGTTTTTAAGTAGCATGCATAAATGAAGACGAAGTAGCTTCTACATCTATAAATATTAATAAATCTCCAAATATTATATTAAACAATAACAGGATTATTCATTTGTTTAGGAGACATCAACATATTTACTTCAACGGAGATGCTCTTAAGGAAACTACAATCGAACATAACCCAGGGGGAGCTTGCAAGCCCACGAAGATTTAACTGAAAAGCTTTGTAAACTATTTTGCTACAACCATTTTACTTCTCACCTGAAAACCCTACAGTATCCTTGAGCTCAACCTTCACCCAGTGATCATAAACGCCACAGCTTTCCCTTTATCGCCCAACCAATACACCTCAAACCGTAGGGCAACTTCAATCCGATGTTTCCAGCGGAGGTGTGAATAGTCTTCTCCACTCAACTCACCAATCATCTCGCTGCGCCTGTCTGTTGTTGAAGTGGCAATGATTGTTGTCGTTTGGACGTGATTTAAGTGGATATTAATGTGATACTGTTATTGATATGGTTATTGCCGTTGATTGGAATGGCTTCAGCTTTGCGGATGGAAGAAATCGATCGTGACCACAAGCGGCGACACAACCACGGTCTTCGGTGGCAGTGCAGTGCAAGAGCATCAGCGAAGGGTTTGAAATTGACGAGCACCGTCGTCGTTCGTTGAATAACTTCTTTTGTTTTGGCGGGACCGAAGCTTCAAGCCGAAATCGGATTAGCGTTTTCGACACACATCTCGATGCTGTTGGAGCTATTTACTAAGACAGTGGAGCAGCCGAAGCCACCGAATCGGTCGAGATTGTGAAATATGTCACGTGCAGTGGGTCACGAGCAAATCTTCCACCCGCATACTTTGGTTGAGATTGGGGCTATTGTGACACGGCACGTTATGCAATAGCGCTCATGGAGATACGACAAACCTTAGCATAAGCAAGCGGATGAATCGAGAGACTTTACATCCCACGATGAACGCTACTTATTAGAACGATGGGATTTGAAATGTACTAATCGAAAACATTCTAGCGATGGTGAAGTGATAAATCTCACGACATTGTCTTGCAGTCAATGCGTCGCCAGTCGTCATCGTCGTCGTCGGTCCTTTTGCAATGAAGTGCACTTCATCACAATCGGATACGCTAACATGGTGGCATCAATCCAAGAGCCATCAAGACCTACACCAATACAACAGCTGAGTTGAGCCAGATTGAATTGCTTGTACAAAAACATCCCAAACATTCGTTTGAATGGTCTTGCCCGCCATATCGCGCTGCCTCTCACATTCGAGATCAATTGAGACGATTGTGGTTTTGGAAAGGTTACCAATTTGGAACCGCCAGCTGGTAAGTTCCTTCGCATCTGTAGTACATGCTCTCGATCATTTCAGGGTCACATGAACACTAAACAATTCCGGGAACGATTTAACGCAGCCTTGCTGCAACTTATGACCCAATAAATTGGCCGGCTCAGAAGCCATATCTTCCCTTTCGTTTCGCAAAGACAGTGCTGCTAATGGCCAGCCTTGCGTCGGCTTCCAACCATCTGGCTGATGGGTAATAAAAAAAAGTACGTTTTATCGATAGCTTTCAAGGGACTCAACAGAAGGGAAAAAAAAAGTCATGGTTAATACTCGAAGTTGTGGAGCTTCTCTTGCCACTAAATGGAAGCTCGAATCTTAACGATCTTTTGGAGTAAGTTGGTAGCGATTTGGTGCCAGGCTGCAAATCGGATTTTCGATTGGATTGTTTTGTTTAAATTTTACGTGTCAGAGTTACTCTATTAGCGCTAGCAGCAACGGTGGCGGTGGAATTTTGAGAGTCCTAGCGATGGGATTAAAACAAAATAAAGTCCAATGAATGATACGTGTGAGCGGAGTGCTGAGTGGAAGGGGGGAGGGGGATCTTTTCTGAGCGTATTAATTCGCCGCACGGTAGCCGATTTTAAGCCGATTTTAACCATCGGTAATTTCTACAATTTGCATAACTTTATGAATGGTTGCACGCGGCAGTAAAATTTGGTATTGTTGTGACTTTTATTAATGCGCGGTTTCACGCGGGAATCGATTGGGTTTTGAGGAAAGGAAGATAAAATTAATCAAGGGGGAGGGGGGGAGGCTTTTGAAGGAGTAGTAGAACCGGTTGAGTGGTTTCAGTCAATAAGCTTTAATTTTTAATGATATTCATTCTGTTTGTCGTAGCGCATCTTATGTAGCTGTTTTGGACATTAAGGTAGATAAATGAATGTTTCAGTTTGAAAAACGAGTTTTGTTTTTTTTAATCGATAGGTTTGTTGATCAAACCTAATCGAATTAAATTTACAGAGCCATTTCAAAGTCAGTATTTACTACATCTTTGGAAGCATCTTACATAAAAAATAAATTTTCAGTTCTTTAGCAAACATAGTCATTTCGCCAAGCTTGTATTTTCATTGTACAAATGAATGTAAATCAGTGTCTTCTTCTTCTTCTTCTTCTGTCGGGGAACAAACTCACTGCGACCATTTATTGACCTATTGTGGTAAGACCCATTTGTTGTACGCAGTTCATTTCTACACCCACCAGTATTTGGGATGGGAGGTTGTTTATAAAGAGAAAATTGCATTCACGAAGTAGATGTTCTGAGGATTCAGTTTTGATCCCACAGAACCGATATTCTTCAGAATGAATCTTATTTAGCTTCATTAGGAAGTGTCGCGATGGGCAGTGGCCGGTTAATAAGCCATACACACTTAATTCGCGCTTCCTAACTTTCAGCAGTGCGTTTGTGTTTTTCACGCTTGGAACAATTGATCTTTTTGACTGGTTTATTCCAGTTGCAGTGTGCCAATTTGCTCCTACAATCTGTTTCTCCCAGTTTCTAAGATCCATCGATAATGCACATGAGGATACTCCACAGAAAGGTTCTGTTCCATAGAAGGTGCCTAGAGACCCCCTAGCAAGACCCCCTGCAATATTACTATGACCTGGTACCAAGAATATGTTGACCCTATTCTTTGAAGAAAGTTCTTTTAGTAATTCAATGCAATCCAACACAAGCTTGGAATAGCACTGAAATGCGCTGATAGCTTTTAAAACCGCCTGGCTCTCTGAGAGGGTATAGATATTGGCGTGTCTGTATTTCCTTTTAAGACAGATGGCAGCGCATTCTAAGGTTGCTTGAATTTCGGCTTGAAATATCGTAGGCCATTTACCCATTGGTATGGCGAGTTTGGTCCTTGGCCCATACACTCCAGCCCCAGTTCTATCACCCATTTTAGAACCGTCTGTGTAAAATACAATAGATCCTGGTGAAACTGTTGGACCACCAGAGTCCCACGTGTTTTGATGATTGATCGTTACTTTATATGGTATATCTAAGATGGGTTTTTGTTGCATCCAGTCTTCATGTTTTGTCACCAACGAAATTATGTTGACATTTTTATTTGTAAATGTCCTGTAAGGTCACCCTCAAAGATCCTTTTGTACCTTTTAAGTTTCAAGGCACTTTTTACTGCCTTTACCTGGACAAATTTAAGCAAGGGTAACAGATGCATTATGGCATCCAGAGTGATAGTGGGAGTACTTCGAATAGCTCCTGTTAACGACAGAGTTGCTAAACGTTGCAGTTTAGTCAGCTCTCGTTGAGCTGAATTTAATTTGGTGCTGGGCCACCAGACTAGAGAAGCATACGATATCTTGGGTCTTATGACTGCCAGATAAATCCAGCGGATTAAAAACTGGCCGTCGAAGAGAAAGGTTCAGCTTCGTGCGGTTCGGAAAAAGTTTCCAAATTTCACGTGAAACCCGTCCCACCGAGGGCTAAAGAAGAGCTTATCCGTCGAGAAATTGTTGGCAAACCTGTTGTTCATATTTTCCGACCCGGATTGATCCGCTAAAAAGTGTTGGTAAATCTCACGGCCATAATGCGACCAGAGTTGCCAAATGCACAGATTTGACTAGATTGGCACAATTTTTTTTTCGATTTATTCATACAGATATCTGTATGTAAAGATTACAAATTTTTTAGATAAACCATTTTGTTTAAGATTTTTGGAAAGCGTTTGTCCATTCAAAAACCTCAAGGCATTCCTTGAGGGATTCTCATTGGCAGTTTCATCGGCAGTTTTTCAAAACTTTATCGTGATGAAATTTTACGGATGAATCCCCGAACTTGTAATTCTAAAGGAATCCCTGGGTCCCCTCCAAAGAACTTTACAAAAACTATTAGGAAATTAATTATTCTATTTTTTGGAAAAAATCCTGATTTGTTGAAGAAATCTACACATTACTGCCTAATATACTCTCATACAAAATAAAACTCTATTTATTTCAAATCGATAATCCAAAGTTTATTGATAACTTTACCCATTATATTGCAATATAATACTGATCAACTACAGCATATGTTTTGGAATAACACCGCCTTTAACCTTCTTGACCAGCTCCAGACGTTTTTCGAAACCGTCACAGGCGGCACGCACGACTTCCATCGGCATTTCGTCCCAAATTCGTTTGATTACGGGTTTGAATTGGTTCATATTAGACGTCCTGTGGTCATTTACCTTCGCCAGCATGTACGACCCTACGAAATAATCCAACGGATTCAGATCTGGTGAACTGGGAGGCCATTCATTCTTGTCCAAAAAGTCGGTCAAATTTTCTTGGCACCAGCCCTGAACGAGATTTGCAGTATGCGATGGCGCTCCGTCCTGCTGAAACACATAGTGATCAGCTCCAAACACCTCTTGTACATATGGCTTGACAACTTTCTCCAAAACTTCTGTTTTATAATATACGGCATTCGCTTTAACGCCTTTTTTCGATGAAAACCAGTGGTAATTTGCCTCGCATGCAAATTCCTCCCCAAAGCATCACAGAATGGAACCGTGGAATATTCCTATCACTCTCTGGAACAGTTCTCGAGGAGAGAGCCCACAATCTGTGGTTCTGGACATTGTGGGATTGTTGCAAGACGAATAACTTTTCGTCGGCAACGATAAATTCTTCCCCACCGTGCCGCGACAAAAGTAGACCTGCTCTTTCGAGTCGTTTCTGCTTGGAATGTTCCGAAACTCCGTGAACCTTACGTTTCTTGAAAGCTTGGAATCCGAGGTCATTTTTCAGTATATTGTGCATTGACAATCTCGAAACATTAAGATCTGCGGCCATTTTACGTACAGAGCGCTGTGATTTTCGTCAAATCCTTTCCCTGACCACTTTAACAACTCGTGCAGTCCGGATCGTACGAGTTTGACAGAACCTGTTCCGGTCATCCAACGAGCAGGTGTCACGGTACCTTCGGATGGTTCGGTACACAAAATCCCGCTTTGGCAATCGTCTAGCGGAACCTCGAGGCAGGTGCAGTGGCCCACGACATATCAGACCTCAAGAAAAACTGAACAAATGCACAAAAACCACTGTGTAGGTAATAAATTATTTGTTTTCCCAATTATGTAGACCACAAACATACTTTTTGAGTGGCTCCAATAGCATCCTCACTGTTGGTTCAAATCGGTTCTACATTAAAATATATTTTTCTGCAACCAAATAAATGGAGATTAATTTTAAAACAATGATAAACGCGAGTTAAGCATATATTTTAACGAAACGATCCCTGCTGCTAACTCAGCCCTTTTACAAAAAAATTCAATGATTTTGCGGAGAAGTGCATAGCATTTCTCGACTTCCAATCAAGCTAGTATCACATCAACACAATCCTATACTTTTATTATTGGACTTGCATTCGGGCGAGGCTTGCGCCGGTTCCCTTAGTTCTAGATCACTAGTTCTTACTAATTTTGAAGCCTTAGCTGCCTTAGTTCGGGATCACTAGTTTTTACACATTGATTAAGCGTCATCTGACGTTATTAAAGGGTGTATTCGATAAAAATGGCACACAGAAAATCTTCTGTAACTTTTGAATCGTATGAGTAAAAAACCTAGAAGTTTGAGTAGATCTTATCCATAGTGTATTATTTACATCTGCCAAGTTTCATAGTTATACATTCAGTAGTTCCAGTCATGTCGTCGAAACAAGAAATTGTCCTTGAGAAAATTTTGTGCACTCACAATCAAAATCCAGGGGCGTCCCACCGGTGGATTGCTAAAAGGCTTGGAATTGCAAATACAACTGTGTCTCGTGTAATAAGAACCTTCAAGGAGCGTCTGAGTGTCCAAAGGAAGGAAAGGAGTGGTCGTAAAAGTGGTCCAATGGACAGTAAAATGGCCAAGAAAGTCGTACAACAATTCAAGAACCGTCCAAACATGTCAATTCGAGATGTCGCTAAAAAGTCTTAGGTGTCAGTCGGTTTTGTGCAGAAAACCATGAAGCGTGCTGGGTTACATGTTTACAATGTGCAAAAAGCCCCAAACCAGAATGAAAAACAAAACATCACTGCGAAAACCCGCGCCCGGCAACTTTACACGAAGCTGCTCACCAAATCCGGTTGCATCGTGATGGATGACGAAACATACGTCAAGCCGACTTCCGTCAACTTCCTGGGCAAGAATATTTCGTTGCCAAGTCGAAGTTCGATGTTCCGGAGGATGTTCGAAAGAAGAAACTATCGAAATTTGCAAAGAAGTTTCTAATCTGGCAGGCGATTTGCGGATGTGGTGAAATAAGTGCTCCCTTCATCACTTCCGGAACAATAAACGGTGCGATTTACACGGAAGAGTGCCTTAAGAAGCGTCTTTTGCCGTTCATTAAGAAGCACAAAGGATCAACTCTGTTTTGGCCTGATCTAGCATCCTGCCACTACGCTCGAAACGTATTGGCGTGGTACCGAGCCAACGGAGTCAATTTTGTGCCAAAGGATATGAACCCACCAAATTCACCGGAACTTCGTCCAATTGAAAAATTCTGGGCAATTATGAAAACGGAACTTCGCAAACATCCCAAAACTATAAAAATAGAGCTAGAATTGAAGAAAATTCGGGTAAAAACAACAAAAACACTGGGAAAATCGGATGTACAAAATTTAATGGGTGGAGTAAAAAGGAAGGTGCGGGCATTCGGGATGGGAGACGAAATTGAATAAAACAAATGTTTTAAATCAAAACTCATTAGTAGTTCTTCATTCCCTGAAAATTTCAAGAAAATCCGATATTCAGTTTAATTTTGATGAGTATATATGTGTGTGCCATTTTTATCGAATACACCCTTTATGTGTAATTACAGCTGATTTAGCAATAACTAAGTAGTAACCTCGGGCGGTCAATTATGCTTATGCTCATGCTCTACCGTGAGGGCTTTGCTCTGAGGTTGTAACATTAATGATCCATGCCAAAATTAAGTGAGTCCACCAAAATCTTATATGAATAGTACATGGTTTCCTATAAAGGGTGTCAACAGATAAATTGCATCACTTTCAATAAGCTGTAACATTTCGCCCTTTGGGTTGATTTCAACGAAATTCTGGGTGAAATGACCTCAGCGTGTATTGTTTCGTAATTTCGAAAATAGAGTCGAAAGACAGCAAGTGCGCGAGAACATGCTGCCTTTAAACACAAAACCAACTGTTCCGTTCGGGATGTCGCGAAAAAGCTGCACTTGACCAAAAATTTCGTGCAGAAAGCAGCCGAGAAACGAGCCGGACTCTGTCATTCAAAGTTCAGAAAACCAAAATAGGACAACACACTGCTGCATCATGGACGATGAAACACACGTAAAACCGGACTTTAAACAAATTCCCGGCAACCAGTATGTGACTGCGAAAGACAAGTTCGATGTTCCAGAATCTCTCAGGAAACAGCAAGTGTCAAAGTTCCCCAAGAAATTCATTATATGACCGGGGATTTGTTCGTGTTGTAAACGGAGCAAGCCTTTCGTGACAACTTCAACCGTAAATGGTCAAGTATATGTACATGAATGAATGCCTGAAAAAACGACTGTTTCCGTTTCTCAAAACACGCAACGTTCTTACAGTTTTTGGCCGGACCTAGCCTCTTCTCACTAATCCAAGGATGTTCTGGAGTAGTACAAGACGAATGGTGTCAATTTTGTGCCGAGGGATCTCATGCACAAACTTTGTAAGTATCCTAAAGTTGTCACTACAGAATAGAAAATGTTGGAATCATGGTTGAAAGCAGAAAAAAATGTCGGTTCAAGCGTTGTACAAAATCTTATGCGTGGTATTAAAAGAAGGTTCGGGCTTTTGGATTAGGTAAAGAAATACAGTGAAAAAAACCTAAACCAAGACTATACATTGTATTTTATTCCCTGAATATTTCATGACAATCGATTGAGAGACTTGTTTTTGAGGACGAGTTTAAAGTGATGCAATTTGACTGTGGACACCCTTTAGTATAGAAAATTCAATAGTAAATGAATTTTCTACCCGGAAGATGCTTAATGAGGAAATAATAGAAACAACTCTTATCGTCGAAGCATTCCTGTATTTTTAGTCAAACGGTACACAATTCACGTACATGTCTGACGATCATTGAAAATATTAACTTATTTATCGCCTACTCCATTAATCTTTAAGCTTGATTCACAGACATTTGTCCAAAAGTCATGTCAACTGACGGCGCCAACCTCTTCCGGAGCACGATTCTGTACGCTCGTGTTATTTCTTTCCAATAACCAAATTTGGAAGCATGAATAAACCTAGTGATCACTCGTTCCTCGCTGTCATCAAAGCGCCAAACACCATTGTCCACATTGGTGGTAATTGTTGAGGCCACGTACTCATTGGAATAGAGCTTGCATGCGTCACGAGAGTACCAGGCACTAACCATGTCCATCCATTCGAGATAGATGACAGTTATTAATTAACTATTACCATTTATACAAACAAGCAAAACAGCCAAAACAATTGAAACAACTTCAGAAGACTGAGAAATGTCTGGAGAGCGAGTCGGCGTTCCAGGTGGGTGGCCCTAGCGCTAACCGGAGCTGTGGGTAAGACAATGCCTAAGTTGAACCTGGTAATAACCATATACTTTTTGAATCGATTGAAGGAGGAGGAAATGAGTCAATTTCTTAACATGTTTCCCACCCAAACCCTCTACGAGGGGGCAAAATGAGCCATTATTAGAGCTGACCTTGATACCACCATAATTAGTGACCACGAAATCAGTCCACAATTATAAATTAATTGATTTGTTTTTGACCCGACAAAACACACATCCGGAAATAATTGGAGAGCAATACTTATGTGTGGACCTCCCATTGGTTTATGGCCACATCCGGCAGCTTAGGATTATTGATGACCCACCGGAGTGCAAGCAACCTACCAAAAAGATGTTTGATTTTTCCGTTCCATCAAATTGAACGCAAATCATGAAGCCGATAAGATATAGCCTAAGATGAACGCAAACGCAGACGCCGAGCAGAAGAGATCAGTGTGTTATTATTTGGTCATTGATGATCATTTTCCCAGCGGCTTCCCATGGGCATGAACAATCGTTAATAATAGAAAACAGACCACTGTGCCGGTCGGGTTTTCTATATTTGTACGTTGCGGAGATTGGTTGCATCCATATCGTTTCACTTCGGCGGGGGTTGGCTATGATCTGGGATAAATGTAAATGGTTCATGTAGTTGAATGCTTCTAAGAATCTGGTAAGTACTTTAAGTTTGAATTTAACATTTTAAAGTTTTTCCATTCCACTAAACTTGAATTTACTTGAATTTATTTTACAATTTTTCTGTAATTTCAACGGTACATCCGAATACCACAACAATACTTCCCTGACGTCTTGCGGTGAATCAATTCCCATCGAATCGATAGAGAGTGAAATTTAGGGAGAAAAACACCCTCCAGCATCGACATCCAGAAGAGTGATAATTACTAGCAGCGGGAAATCCGTTCGCCACTTTATGATTCATGCTGGACGTTGATGCGAACGAGCGCAGTGCAGCGCGGAGAACAAAAAAAAACTTTTAGTTTTAACGAAACCGAGTAGTCAAAATATAGCCGGGTTTGTTTGATCGGTGGTGGTGTTTTTGGAGGTTCAGTGAAAGTTTATGGCATAATTATTCCTCCAGTTCCTTTATTTTTAGTTCACCTATTGAGAGTAATCGGTAGATGCAATCAATATCGAACTATTTGATTGCCTAATTACACAGAATTTTCCTGCTGATCAATTGAAAGTGATGCTTTTGATTTCAGATAAGATTGTAGAGATACAGGAATTTTTGTGAGTTGCAATGAGATGTTGGTTTTAAAATAAGATTTAATCCGGAGAAAGCGATCAATTGAGCAGATGAACGCACATAAAGTACGTCACGCCTTTAAAGAAGGGGGTTTCAAAACGCTGATGCAGAAAAGGTTGAATTAATGGTGAAAACATCGAAGACTAAGTATCTGTCGGCTGGGCAAGCGAGCGTGATACAGTTCACAAAGGCAGAACTATGACCATCCAAGAAGAAGCATCACGTCGTTGAACTAAACAAATAGTAACGGGCCCAGGGTACATTCTAGAGACATTTCAGACGAATAGCGAAAAATTGAGGACATATAGTAAGTAATCAAGTTTAACACGGAACGTTCTTCCAACCAAATGATTGAAATCGTTGATGGCGAAGTGTAACCGCTCGGATTTTTCTCGAAAAAGTTCTACAAAGCGCAATTTTGCTAAAGCAGATGTGATCGCGATCTAGATTCATGATAAATAGAAGAACGCCATCGCCACATTGCCACATCAATACCGACCACAAACCAATCATCTTTACAAACCATCAGAATTCCGATAAAGCATCCAATCGTCAAGCTCGTCAGTTCGACTTCATTGCGCAAATAATGACGAACTCGGGCATGTGGTCGGAAGGGCCAATATCGTTGCCGATTTATTGTCTCACATCGTTGTCATCCAAACCTTGCTCACGCTAGATTTTGACGTATTAGCTGGTGACCAGAAATTTAGACGACCAGCTACAAGATGTTCTGCACGGTAGAAGCGCAAAACAACTGTTTTGTGATGACTCTAGCAATCGACCCATTTGTGTTAGCTCAGACTCATTCGATAAGCTGTCAAGAAAAGGAAGACGTGAGTATCTCCAAAATACTCGTTAGAGATGGATAATTGTGCCAGAAGGTTCTCGTATGGCGGGCAATTTGTTTCTGGGGCTCTAAGTCATCGATTTTCTACACTAAAGGTATGATTAACGCCAAAGTTGGCCATTTTCAGTATTTGCAGCAAAGGATGCTTCCATTACACAAGCAGCACAATGTTCCTCTTTTGATTCGCTTGATTTAGCACAATCCATTACGCTAAAATCGTAGTATGGATGCAAGAAAAAGATATTAATCCTCCCAATTGTCCACAGCTTCGTCCATCTTAACGCTACTGGGTGATCGTCAAGCGCAATTTCAAGAAGATTGGCAAGGAGTGACGACCATGGAAGAGTTCAAAAAGAGCTGGTCTACGATGTCCAGAAAATGCGAAAAAATACTGTTCAAAACTTTACTATTGGAGTCGAATCCAAAATCAGAAAATTCTGGAATAACCTTGCTTTCTTTTTTGTTTTATTTTTAAAGAATTGAATTGAATTTTTAACATTTTTTTTTTTGTTAATTTTATGCTATGAGAAAAAATGTAATTCCAGTTTGTTTTCAATACAGTCCTTAAAACGACAAACAACCCCCTACAAACAAAGACTCGTTAACTCGAAGAAACTTTCAACCCGTGGTGTACTGATGTACTGTATTTTGGTGTTATGACACGAAAATTTTACATTTTTTATTACAACTCCGCATATTTGAACACTCGCAAAAGTGAACTGTCATGGAAGAAAATGTCATGACATTTTTGTACGACCACCATTTGCACACACGCAAAAGAGAATCGTCATTGGAGAGTCATGACATTTTTTTATCGTTGCCTACAGGCTACAAAACCATTTCATCTGCCACAAGCGGATGGTTAAAAAAAATATGACTTAGATTTATTTCGCTCAGAATTTATTAATTGCTGACTTATTACTGCATACATATGATGTTTATTATATGGAATCATATAATAAGAAAGGTTATTAACAACTCATAACCAAATATTATCAAATAAGTGTGCTTTTAAGGAAGCTATCATATACAGTAACATGGAATTTTTAAACTATTTCAAGGAGTCGGAAAGCCTAGGGCGACATTTTTCCCGGTAATCGGTAGTGTGTGGGGCTTAAAATGACGCAACAAGTGACTGTTTGATGAAAAATGTACATTTACCACCTCTGCTGTCAACCCGTCCAATTCGACCTAAATTCGACCCAAATTCATGCAAAAAATGACGCCAGAATCTTCGTCTACAAGCATTGAAAACCATCTTATTTTATAATTGGCGCAAAAAAAAAGGAGAACTAATTCAGCCACAAGCATAAACTTAACTGAGTTTCCATGCTGTAGTTCGAGACATCTATTGAACATACAATAAAGCGCACAATATCAAAATAGTCATCAAAATGAAAATAATGCAGTCACACAAAAATTACCTAAATGCTACTATAATGTCTAACAGTTCCTCACTTAAACATTTCAATTATATTGTCAAAAAAGCAAAATTGCAAAACCTGCCTGACACGCCGAAGAAGTTTTAACATTCCAGAGTTGACTATAAAAAAAAACTACGCTCTGTTAATTAAAATAAACTTTTTCAATGCTCTCAACTTTGTGTACTATATGACAGTTAATAGTTTGGAGGTTTTTCCATTTTTACATAAGTACAATTGTTTTATTGTTTATTTAGTTTTTTGGCACATATCTTGGACACTACACTATAAGAGAAAACCAAACTTTTTGTGTACTGGGTGATGAAAATTGCCCACAACATTAAATCAGTCGAGTTATTAGTACGAGACACTGACGAAATACGCGTATCTGTCGAAGATAAGCAAAGGTAGTTGGAATTAAATGGAGATTACTAATTTTTCTTCTAATTTATAGTTACAAGTATTCCACTAAACAGCTCAAACCCTCTAGGATTCATTAAATCAGTGGAACATCCAGTTTGGCACAATAAGGACAGTATCGTTAAATATGGTAAAGAGAAAAACTGATTTGTTTGCTCTTTGTTTCTTTTTAGGTTAGATCATAGTTATGCAACTATCAAATTACGGTCATATTTGAACTATTGTTCATTGGATTTGCCATGGCACGCACTTTTTTCCTAATGTTCTTCATCAGTTTGTGGACATTTGTTCCATCGATGCTTCGATAATAGCATAGTATAGAACATTTGCACAAAGCGTGGCGAGAGCCACAGAGATAAGCTTATCCACTTCTACTCAACATTTCGTCAAAAATATTGAGTGTCGTAGATCTGCTGCTCTCTGCGTACCTTCAAGAGATAGAAAATAGTCGAGTTCCGTCATCTTTTAACCCGTGGGAGCATGAGGTAGAAACTTGTGAGAACCAAAGCTATGTTTCAGGGACGCACGCTCTTTCCCAGTTATCGACTCAACATTTTGCAGCCCCAAAGCCCATAATTTTAAATGCGCCTATTTGCGGGCAATTCGAAGGATTCGTCGCCTTCTCTACAAACTTGACTACTCAGAAAAAAATAATTAAGTTTAAAAGGCGTGTAAAATTTCCCCTCGTTTGATTCCACGCCAAAGGAAGAGCAAACAAAGAAATTGTTTGCAATCTTTCATGCGACATACAAAAATATTTGCAATCTTTGATACAGGTCAGATTCAGGCGTTATTTGACTTAAATTTACATGAATCATCCCATTAGTTTCTGCTAAATCTAGCATTCCCTTTATCTATTTTTCTTTTAAACAACACACACATAGCTGTGTGCAAATCTGGTTTAGATGAACAAAGTTTTCGGCCAAAAACAGGTAGATTCTGAAAAGTAATGGTTGTCCCAAATCTGGTATATTGAATCTAATTCCATTCTACTTCACTTCCTCATTGATTAACCAGTTTTTGTACAGTATCGTTTTACGTCTTTCTTTTGTCAAACCTTCCATTGTTCATTTAAGTGAACAATCATAATTCACTCAATAAAAAATAATACCTTAGTTATGTGTTGCCTAAATTTAAATTTATGTGTTGCCTAAATGCCATTAACTTGTCCAGGCTATCTAAGGCTTAGGCTTGGGTCACTTTTATAGTCATACTTTCTAGATTGAAAAGCTAATGTTATGTCTGATTGAGTATTTTGCTAATGCTTCTTAAAATAGACAGATCAATGTTGATATCTCATCAAGGCATGCTCTAAAAACTTGCTAAATTTGTCAATGTTTGATAAACTAATTTTAGACTTAATACCAGCTTACTAGTATTCAAAAAGATCATCTTATATATTATAAAAGAAAAAATTAGCATGGTTTTTTAGAACACACATTTCTATTCCGTATTTTATTCTAAGGGTAGGTCATAAGCATTCAAGATGTATAAAGCGTATCCGGAAATATTTTTTGTAACTTCTTCGCATCAGTGGTCTGAGTCAACGTAAGAATTTCATTTTATGGTTTTGCTGTCAGTTGATCCTTTCACCTTTGCAGCAAGGTGCATATTGTTAACTTTTAGGTTAAAGTTTTGAAAATGGCGTCTCGACAACAGGAGCTGCGAAATCTCATTTTGGACAAGTCGTTAGAAAATCCTAATCATTTACAGAAAACAACCGGGAATTTGGTCGAAGTAAGGCAATAAACGGTGTCGAATGTCATCAGCAAGTTTTTACAAACCATGACGGTTCAGAGGAAGCCAACCAAGCATTCGAAGAGAGGAACACGCAACTAACAAGATGAGAAACAAATGTTGTAAGTATAAAAGAGGATGTCAGAGATGTTGCCGGAAAAGTGGATGTAGCTAAGTCAACTGTGGAGGATATTAAAGTGAGATGTGGACTGAGGTTACTCAAAGCCTAGAAGAAACCCCGCCGAGAAGATAAAGAGCTTGTAAGGCGAGAAGTCGAGCCCGATCGTTATACGATTCGTTGTTAATCAAACAAACAGGACGATAAAACTTACGTGAAGGCTAACTTTTTAAGAATCCCTTGTTATAAATTCTACACTACAAAGGACTGAGAAAACCTAGATTTTAAGTTTACAGAACAACAAATAGAAATATATTTAAATCAAATAAACGTCTTTGATAAGCCATCTATTCATGTGATAAATTCGGCTAACCGTTCATCTCAACCGGGAATATTAACAGTCAAAGCTACATCGAAGAGTGCCTTCAAAAACGCCTATTGTCAATTCAAAAGCAGTCTTAAAAAGATCCGGTTTGACCCAATTTGGCATCTTTCCACTACTCAACAGTAACGAAGAAATGTTATGAAGAAAATAATGTCATTGTAGTACCTCGTGACAATAATTCTCCAAATTGTCCATAGTTCAGAATGTTCGAGAAATATTTGGCAATTACGAAGGTTGATTGTCGATTAATGGAAGGAGAGTCAAAATTCAAAACTTAAAGCAGAAGTGGACAAAAACTTACAAATCCAGGAGAGAAGCTTGTTCAAACCTTGATGGCAAGATTCAAGTAAAAAGTCCGAAAGTTTGGGCGTGAGAGTGAATTTAAAATCTAAATATTTTTGCAAAAGTGCGAAGAAACATACTTAGGAAAATCAATGTTGAGAAAATGATTAGTTTGGATTTCTGTTAAACCTATACTATTCGTGTGATGATACAAATTAACACACTAGTGGATCCTTCCTAAGCTCAGTCGGTAAAGGCGCAGCTACAAAGCAACACCATGCAGGACGTGGCTGGGTTTGATTCCCGGTCTGGTCTAGGAATTTTTCGTTTAGGAAAATTTCTCGGCTCCCTGGACATAGGGTATGATTGTACTTGCTACACAATGCTACTGGTGCAAAAATGGTACCTGGTATCGATAGCTTTCAATTAATAACTGTGGAAGTACATTTAGAACACTAAGTTGAGAGCAAGCAATAAGCGAATTGTAAAAACAATAAGCTTGAAATGCTAAAAAAGAAGAAAGTAGTGTTTATCAATTCCTAGAAGTGTTTGTAATGATAAATAGCAAGAAAAATGTGTAAAAAGCTACATAAGCTTTTGTAATCAAACTTCTGTATGCCCACTTTTTAAGAACCGCTAAAAGCTATCCCCTGCCGTTTTCGAATTATTTGAATGAACTTTGGTTGACGAGAAATGGGCATATGAGACAAATGAAGGGAAAACTGAAACTATTTCTTGGTGACCGAAGGCTGCCAACTTCTCATCGTTGCGCCTTACTGACTGGATGAAAATGGTTTAGGTTACTATGCTGTCGTTTGATGCATTCAATACCAGCATCAAACAAACAACAGTAGCTAATAACTGTTCACATTCATGTTCATGTTGCCAGTTGATACATTTTCCGAAGATATCAGCGAAGATGTGAAACTGGCATTGGCAATCGGCTGGCTCACACCATCTATTTCACTCAACGTAGCGGCTCAGCGAATAATGGCTGCCAACTGGCTCACACAGGTCAGTACCTTACTTTGCTTCAAATCGTTGCAAATTATCCACAACAAAACCACCACTGTTTGGATCAACCGCAGTCTTGATAAAATTGATCCTCGTTGGGGTCAAGAGCGTGAATTTTCAGGCAACATAACATTATCTTCCTGTAAGTTCTAAGCGAAAATCAAAAGACAAATCTTGACAACAAACGTACCAAGAAGGATGAAAGTTTGCTTTGATATTCATTTTTGTTAACAGATTCATTTTCATCATCAATTGCGACATGTCAGAAATGAAATTCAGTCACCCACAATTAATATCAATTCCCCATCGGGATGAGAAAATATGCAATAAATATTCCTATAGCGCCCTCAGTTGGGACCACATTAGAGAGATCGGCGTGTAGAGGTTATTTGAAGATGCCATGATGAATGATATGAATACACCAATATACATTCAGAAAAAAAATTAAAGTTGGCCATCTTCTGGCGGGATCACCAGAATCTGCTTAAACTGGTAACCACTTGTTTCGTCAATACCTAGAACAGGACCTGCCAGCTGTTAGTTCAAAAACAAGACCATTTAGCTGTCAAAAAAGACCGTTTTTTATTGGTCGCTATGACAACCGCCTCTACCGCCTCCGTTGAGTTACGTTACAAGCAGTCAGTTTGTTATTGGTTTGGCGGTGTTGCTAGTCACTTTTTTCACTTTATTCGTTTGTGACAACTTTTTTTTGTGCTTTTTCAGTTTTTTCGTTTGTGACAACTTAACAAATGCGGAAATAAAATGATACTTTCTGGAAAAATAAAGATCAGAAAAAAGCTGACGAACATTTAAAAGTAACGCGTATTATTTGTTTGAATTTTTAATATCATCCTTTTCTTCCCTGTAAGGCAGTTTTGTATAAGTAGAGACTCAAATTCACGAACCTCTCCATTTAAAATATTGACAATTGTTAAACGTTTACTTTATTGAATGTTACCAAGTATTAAAAGAATATCGACGAATTTTGATTATATTTTTAATTATATTATTTTCAATGGGATTACTGTGTAAACATATCTGGCAACACTGGAGCGACCCCCGTATCATAGCAATCATAAATTTATAAGAGGTCATCTCTCTCTGAGCTGACAGGTCCTGTCCTAGGTCAATACCATTCGGATTGGGATTCAAAATCGCATAATAAAAAATTGATTTTCGAAAAATCGCCACAAGAGATGATATAAATATTTAATATAATGATACTCATACTTACAGATTGATAATTAACTCAACAGCGACAGCAGATTTTTGATCCGTACTTAGAGCAAACTTCATTCATGCAGAAAACAAAATTCATTTGTCATTGAAGTGACAAAGATGTACTCTTGTTCATCTATAACATGGTAAGCATGAAATTCGGAAAAGTAAAAGTCATCATTACACTGGAACAAAATCATTTTAACTTCACATGAATATTTTATGAAAATTCAAGGCACTGACAGACTGATAATCCATCGGCTACATGGCCAACGGTTGCCCTCCAGTGATAAATATTTATCCTAAAGTAACTGCTTACCACTACCATCAACTCAAATACTGACGAACGAATGTTGCAATTCGCAAAGGTACACCCATTGCATATCGTTCATTGCTGTATATTAGATCTCTGTTACTCACAGTTAACAAATGTAATAAGTTAATACTGTGCATTTAGTGAATTTAGTGAGCAAAATGTAATTGTATGACATCACCTGTTAATAGTGTTATTTTGAGTGGATTACAATTGTTGAATGAAAATTCATCATCATATTAAGGTGATAGTCACGCAAATTTCCAACAGAGTGATGTAAACATCTTAAAATGTATCGAGGTATAATTGAGTTATTGGCGTTTTCCAATTTTTTGTAACGGTCGCTGTTTTTCAAATTTTCATTGGACACCCTACCCTTGCCGTAAGACACAGTCTTCCTCAAAACACAATTTCAATTGACTCAACCATCAACCATCAACATCACATCCAATTTGTTGCACACGTTAGTCGATCCACACGAAATTCCAGTAAAACTGCAAACCCCTTTCCCATTTTCTCTTACCAGCAAACAAACAAATTATTAAATTTAAATAATCCTGATGTAAAACTGTCAAGCTTTGGACGAACCGTCATCGCCCTACCTCGCCATCGTTTGCTGGAATCATAAACGCGAACGACGGACGCGATGTAGTCTTATTGGTTGCATGTCGTAAATTAACACCATCTGCTGCTGACGAATTCACCACCACCGGGTTGCCCTCATCATCATCGCCACCACACGTAACAGATTAGCGGGACACAGGGCGCGAACACTAATTGCTGTCGCGAGATACCTCAAAGGCGAAGCGAAGCGATCGATCGATTTATTTCAAATGCGTGGACCAACTCGTTTCGAGGTGTGAATATCAGATCAAGGTCGGCGTATGCAAGTGATACGATGGGTCGATGGGTGCTTGTGCTCATCGTTCTCACCGCTCACGATTGGAATAACTATGTAAATTTCGATTGGGTGATTTTTGTGTGTTTCCCAATTTGTACGACTTTGTTCGGAAGCGAGTTTGAGACACGCGAAAATCAGCTTAGGAAAATGTGAGTCAATTAATTTCCATCATAAGCAGCTTGTGACGGTGATCTGTTGCGCTTAAGTCTCTGAATGATGAGTGAAAGTAGCTTCTGGATTCCGCAAAGTTGACTATTCTTTCGATGTCGGTCGACATGGTTTTAGGCATGATTTTGTCATCCATGCTTTAGTAATATACACCAAACAAAGATATAATACAAATGAATAGGAAACATCAACATCGAACGAAGCAATTTTTTACAGTTCATCGATGTGGCCAATGATCCATTCCCACCCCAACGAGGCAGTTAATTTCCTCAATTCACACCTATCTTTTCGTATTCCTTCCTCAAGAGCAGCAAACCCGTGGGGGACACTAACCTTGGCAAGATGGTACTGGGCGAAAGAAGCCAAATTACCCGCCTATTGGTAACTAATTGGAGATCCGGATGAACGGCGGTACACACGTTAAACTGTCTTTTTAACTACGAGTACGGGGATGTAAAATACGAGGCTATTTTCACGTCATCTGGCCTGGCTGGTTCGTCGCAATTAGAATGCTCCGGCGGTGATTATGGGAAAAACGTAACGGTTTCCAACAATTAAACTATTTCCCCTCAACTGACATGTGAAGACGATCGGAACCTGCATTATTAACCGTGTGGTTTTAACTAAGATCCAAGTGCGTACCCAAGCCATCTGCCATTCATTAGGTGATAAATTGCTCGGCACGTTGCATTAAGACTTATTGACGGAAAGGAAGGTTCCCATCACGAGATCAATTCAATTTGCTTTTGGAGAGCTTTCACCCCCGATTGGGATTCCACTGGACTCGGAATGATGGCATAATCCTACGTCAGTTGCGCACAACTGCAACTCCAGTACGCCTATTGACTGTGGGAGATCCACTCCATTTTTGGACGACGTCGACAACAATGCCAACCGGAAAGCGTTTAGGTAACACAAGTCGAAGTTTAAAGTAATAATAAATCAGGTATAATGCAACAAAGCCAACGGTGAGCGGCGGTGATCTTCTTTGATTCAATTATTGACTCAACACGGTGTCCAATTAATCTCGAACTATTTATGTTCCCACGTCGAGGCGAAAACAGACCTGCATTTATTTATTTAATTTGCTTCGGATTGAGTTTTTTTTATTTCACAAGGAATGGCATTGAAAAGGTGTTGCTTGAATGAGTAAAAGCTATAGAAGGTGTTTGTTAACTCTTCGAATACCAAACTGAAAATGAACTTGAAACTGGTTTTTCAAAATGATGAAATGATTCTAAACCAATTAATGGAATAGAATGGATAAATTTCTCAATAACCACGTTTCAATATGGCAGCGAAAACTATAAACCCCTCTCGTAGGTCAAATTTGCCACCTTGTCGACGGTGAGAGGGCTTATCTCATGCTCTAAACATGCATGTGAGACCAAGAATTTGACCAGTAGTGAAAGTGTCACATATTCTAGTCATTTTTTTCACTGCCTTGTCGTAGAACGTTTATATGAAGGCACTAACATCAGGTGTGATACTGGCGGGCTATTCCGCAATTCACTTTTAGACTTCTTACTTTCAATCTAAGGGAAACGACTAAAAGTACACTTTTTATGTTCGTGGCAACTTATGTTTATCCATTTATTTTATGGATTGAATAACCAAAATACCTAGTTTGCTAATGGTATCACAGTTGTCAATGTAAGTCAATGTAATTGCAATATCTTCGAAAAGGGTAAATGTTTTGATCGGGGTGATTATCTGACTGTTCGAAGTGATGCACGTAGTCAGATTAGGAAACACCATTTGAAGCAGTAGAATAAACCTTTCCATGTGGTTTATATCAGTACCAGTGTTTGGTGAATCATATACAATATTCTTGGGTTATTGTTTTCTAGTTACCTCCTTGTTTGCAAAGTTCAAAGAGTTCAAACACGGCAAATCAACCCGGCCGCTCTAATTTCAAGTTTGTGGCTTGTTGTAATGCGAAGCGATGAGATTGTATCCTTCATACCACACTATAAATAAATAGAAAAGAACAAAAAATAAAAATAAACCCGCTAGATAGAAGGTAGACCCGTTCTTTTCAAAGTTTCAAATTTGCTTTTATTCGAAATATTTTGTATTTGGGATAGCAACTAGATCCCAAGCAGTAGAGTAGACTGTAATGTGGGGTTCAGACCAGTATTTTTCCTTATTTTTTTCTCCTTCATGGTTAGTTTAGAATGACTCAAACTTTTTAGTCAGAGAATCGAGAAGTCATTATGAAAATATCACCAATAACCCCACATAAACCCTGCATGCTACTAAAACTAAAGTTATCCTCTTTTCATTTTTATGTAACTCACTCTCTGCATGCGGTTTTACAACCAGCGTGGCCGTGAGCGGTTGTGAGATTCAAGTACCTGGTGGAATTCAAGCCCTGCACGCGACTTAGGTATCACCGTGAGGCAACGAATGTTTATTCCGGGTTTAAAGAGCTGAATGCTGCCCAAGTCAAATTCAACAAATCACGGAGTATCATGGAAACCGTGAGCTGTATGTAATGGATAAAAAGAAGGTATGTATGTTAGAATGGTACTCCTGAATCTGGATCATCGGAAAACGAAGGTAAATTGGCATAAAACAACCTGACTGACTGACCCTTATAACAAACACACTTTAAAATGGAAGTTCATTACATACTAATTCAAACTTTTGAAAGTATTATTAGAAGATACCTCAGTGCTGTTATTGGTCAACATAGGCACACCATCGCAATTGCCTAGAAATATCATTCGCTGTATGAATAATAAATTTTGTGTAAACTCTTGCAGTACTTCTTGGGGTTGACTTCAGTACTACTAGTTGTCAACATAGACTACATCAAAGGCCTGAATGTCGTTCCTAAGAATTATTGTTTTGTTATTTACATATTTTTTAGAAATCTATTTACTACTGCATACGGTACAGAGATAACTTCAGCACTGGGGGCGTTATTTTAGGTATTAATTGGAGCTTCCATATCACGACTTAACGACTGCATAACAAAACATCATCTCGGGAAAATTTACACTGAAATTATAAAAAATACTACGGTAAGTGCTCAAACTTCAGTAAGTGCTCAAACGGCCAACATAGGCTATTGCTTCTAAGGTATTGTTCATAGTAGAGGTAACGTTGGGAAAGAGTCTAGTCTTGACAACCAAGCTGTCACGCAACTCCAGCTAGATACCCTCAAAAAAAAACTACGTTTCAATATGGCACCGAGAACTATAAACAAGTATAACAAAAAATATATCTTTGTGAAATCGGCGGTCGTTCAGAAATGCAGTAAACTTTTCTCAAAATAATCTTTTTTTTTCCTATTACAGTCCCCCCACAGTTATGGCATACGAACAGCTATGGCATACCCACAGTTCTGGAACACTTTTGTGTTTCTTGCTAAATTTATTGCTCAAAAGCCATTTCGTACCAGACACATTTTTGTAATAAAATTTTATTAGTTTCGTGCCATTTTGTACAAAAGGCACATTTTTTTACTAAGAAATAATGCTATTCTAATTTATCTTCTTTTTTCTTCAGGATTGTAAGAAGTACTTTCGTATTTATAAGTTGTAAAAGTGAGACAATTCTTCAATCCTGATCATAAAATGGTCCGTGCACCACGATTGAGGTATGTTCCTATCAATTTATTGAAATTTCTCGTGGTATATGCGTTTATTTGTTGTAAATTTGCTATTTTAAAACTGGACTTAAAACGGGACCATTACTATGACCAGGAGCAACGCGTCTCCCACAGTTATGGAACACTTCGTATTAATATGGTTTTCTGCACGTTTCAACACAAGGTCGTGAACTAGATACTATACGTGTATGTTACAACAAAATTACAGACCACAGAATCAAAAACGGATGCAGCACAGCACCGACGCTTTGGCGAAAGCGGTTTTCGAAGCACGGAGAACAGGAAAACTACGTAAAACAGCGAAACAATTTCATGTTCCTTCGACCACATTACAACGTCATCTAAAGACACCTCCTAAAAACAGCAAACCTGGATCTTTGCCGGTTTTGCGAGCAAGTGAAGAAGCAAGCTTCGAAACATGGACAATTTAAGGTCTGTATCGGCAATAATCCGGACACCTCAAAACATGAATAAAACATAAATTTCGCATTATATTTCCGTCGTAGTTGTTTATTTCAGATTCATGGGCTGTGTTTTAATAATTCGTGAAGTCAAAACATAGTTATTCGGTATTTGCATAACATTTTCGAACTTTACGCTTAACTCCGTCCATTAGGGTTCATACAGACTCTTCAGAAATCGTAGAAGCCGTCTCTGTCCAAATTTGCTGGAAGTATTTGATGTCTTTGATTACATGCATCTTCCAGAAAGCTTCCGCTTCATCAGAGCCCAATATCTCTCGTTTGGTCGAAGCTCTGGGCAATTTGGTGGGTTGGAGATTTATAGTACAATGTTCACTTGATATGCTTAGTACCACTCCATCACAGTTTTAGCATAGTGGCATGATGCGAAACGGGCCAGAACCAAGGTTTCTTTGTGACTTTTGATGAAGGGTAGGAAAGATTTACTCTTTTGCCACACGTCCTATGCTCACACAAGGTATTTTTGGAAAATTTCGATGACTTCTTCGTTCTGAAATGCTCAGTTGTAGCATTTCTGGCCATAGCAGAATAAAGAGCCAGTCCTGAAAGCTGCTTAGAAATCCTCCAGGACATAAGTTTCATCGTCCATAACAACGCATGAAAACTTCGTCAAATATTCACAGTACAAACGTCGAGCCCGTGATTTTGCTGCCAAGTTATGTTTGTCGTTGCGTTTTTGAACTGTTTTTACTTTATACGACTTAAGTCTCAAACGTTGTTTTGATTTTTGGACTCTCTATACGAGCCACCGTTCGAATGGAGAGATTTGGGTTTTTCGTTAATATCCTTTTAACCTTTCGTTCTATGACAGGATCAGCGCGTCCAATGTTTTTGTCACTTCTCGGTTTCCTCTCCACCGTCAAACGTTTCGAAAATGATTTGAGCACATCGTGAACAGTGGATTTAGGCAGATCCAATGTTTTTGCAAGGTCCCGTATTGACCAGTACGCCCGTAGAAAATTCGCTCGCGCACTTGTTTTTCTTTCGTCGCCATCTTGAATACTAAACATGAAATGTAAACATCAATCAATAGTCTTTTTCATCATAGACTCTCAGCTATACCACAGTGAAATTTTTCATTCCTACGTGCA
The DNA here is from genome assembly GCA_034211315.2 of Aedes japonicus. Classification (NCBI taxonomy): domain Eukaryota; kingdom Metazoa; phylum Arthropoda; class Insecta; order Diptera; family Culicidae; genus Aedes; species Aedes japonicus. Next base: position 159,352 of record JASCZW010002602.1, read on the forward strand.
ATATTTCAAAAGTTACAATGATTAAAAGGTGTCCGGATAAATGTGGATACAGATTTTATATGGCCAGTACAGGGTTTCCGATTAGCGCAACTGATCTGACGAATACAGTCAAAGACTACGCTAATGTCATCCGCACATCTCGGAATTTAACGATTTCATTTCCTTGTACGTTAAGCAATTTTAAAAAGTGAGCTGCAGTCTATAAATAATATATACTTTTGTTCTCTTTTATCCACGTCTATGACAGGTAAGAACTGGGTACGACGGTTCCTGCAAAGGCATCCCTCGATTAAAAAGAAATTCTCCACGAACCTCTCAAGATCCGGCGCCAAAGTAACTGAAGAACTGCTTCGAAAATGGTTTTTGGAAGTAGAAGATATTTTGCAGGAGGAGGGAATTGACCTTTCTATCTTCAATAACCCGAAGCGAATTTTCAATTTCGATGAATCAGGGTTTCAGTTTGTCCCAAAGAATTTCAAAGCCCTTTGTGGACCAGATGTTGAAAATGATTATTCCATTAACAACAACTCAGATAAAGAGAGCTTTACTGCTCTGTTTGGGGGTAACGTTGATGGTGATACGGCTCCAACTATGATTCTGAACCCTGGTAAAAGAATTAGCCGGGACATTGCCGAAACCGTTCCCACACGGAAACAAATCTGATCCAGTTTTCACGATTTGCGTATCATGAAACCAGAAACTGTATTCCTACGTGAACTACACCTCATGAATCATGACCGAAATGACCAATGTCGTGATTCAGCGCAACCATTTTCATGAACCAGAAATCATGACCACTGCCAGCGTTACGTGTATCTGTCAAAACGTGCTCAAACATGTTTCAGCGTCGTTCGCGCTCGGAGGTGAAATTTTGAACGGTTTCAGAAAGTGTTGATTTAAGGTTGTTTTTATTTAGACATTCGTGTGCCCGTCGCCATCCCGTGTCCGCTAAAGTTCCGGTAAGAGAGGAAAATTAACGAGCAAGAATATGAAAGAATAAATTGTTTGCTTCCGACTGAATTCAGTGCTCGTTTTTACCGATTTTTTTTCCAACAGAACATCCGTTACCCATGAATCATTTGCGTTAAAAAAGTACACGGGACTTGCTACAATGTGTGGATAATTGAAACAATTAATTAAACTTTAATTTAAACAAAAACAAAAGAATTTATCTCTTATGGATATCCAAAAACTAGGCTCATCTAAAAAACCCGGAATCATAAACTTTGCGCATACACTATCATGAGCCAAGGTCATGACCTTCAGAAGGTAAGTCGTAATTTGAGGAGCAGTGACTGATTATATAATGATTCCGATTCATGATTTCCTCTTAGCAGTACAATTCATAACGCCTCGGGTGCGTTACGGGAGCATTAATCATGATATCATGAACCCAAATCATGGTGTATTTTAATAAAGTGAAAATACACTAGGCTCATAATATCATGAGTCGTTTTGACCATCTTTGGGAGCGGATTTGTTTCCGTGCAAGGGCTGGTCTGTTGGTGTGTCCGATCAAGATTGGCAAACAGCCAAAACTTTCTACGAGCAGGGGAGGATGGTACAAAACGCACCGTTTAAGCAACATCGTGAATAACAAGGGTATGGAAGCTGAAATTTACGAATAAGTTATTGGGCACCATACATTACGATGATTTCGTTGTAGATCAAATGTGATTTAAATTCAAAGCAATGATTATTCATGATTTTTTAAACCTTTTCCATTTTGATCCCAAAACGACACCGGAGTAAAACGCCTATTTAATCGCTCAATATGCACCCCAAAATTGGGGTAAGACGCACCACAAAACTGGGATATGATGCAACCAATTATTGAGATAGCATGCAGCGGTTGTTAAAAGTAAAAACACTGCTATAAAAAGTTACTCATTAGAGATGTAAAGTTGAAACATATCGCCACGTCCTCTTTGCTCTGTTTGGTACTCAAGCAGCCTAGGAGTGTAGAATAAAGACGTTGTGATATGTTACCAACTCCTCATTATATACACGCTTAGAAAAAGTACACAAAGGAGCAGTTATGTGTGGGAAGCACGTTAGTTATAATTGTGTTTATCTACCATTGGGTTCAAATTACTTACTTTTGGGTAGAATTAAACCAGAAGTAAGTTATTTATACCCACCGTTGGCTTCATACACTTAACCGCTCCACTGGGTATTTTTTTCTAACCGTGTAGACGTATACATAAAGCCACGGTGCGTTCTGCCCCAGTTTTAGTTTTGCATGGTTTTGTCTAAATATTCTGAAAATACGTGGAATTATAGTGAAGTTTTGATACTATCTTGAAGTTTTGTGGTGTGCAATATATGTGAAATAAATTTATTATAAGCTATGGATATTAACGCGTGGTAAAAGCTTATTTGATTAACTCTATTATTTACATGTGAGGTACCGTCAGGACAATTTCTTCTTGTTACCTTGTTGCACTGCAAAATGATCAGTTATGCTGTTTTGTTTAAGATTAGATAAAGTTTCAGTCCATTAAAGCTATAGTTTTGAAGATTTCAGCATATTTATTAAGTGGGTCATTCTACCCCACTAGTGCGTTTTGTAATGTTCTCCCCTATATGACCAACGAATTTTTCACGTGGTTAGTTGAGACTAAAATTGAATTACCTATTATTGTTTTTGTGGATGGTCACACAAGTCACATCAACATGGAGTTGACTGAGTTTTGCGTCAAGAACAAGATTACTTTGATTTCTCTTTACCCTAATTCCACAAGAATTATTCAACCTTAACCTGGACAGATTGTTCTTTGGTCCCTTTAAGACCATTTGGAGTAAGGTCCTTAAGCAGTTCCATCTGGAAAAAAAGTACTGCTAATGCTACAGTAACCAAATCAAACTTTCCTAGACTTGAAAACTGCTCTGGACAACTTTACCAACTCGAAAAATTGTCTTAAAAAGGCATGCAACATTTGTGGACTATGTCCATGGGACGTAAATGCGGTTTTGACTTCAGTTCCTCGCCTACGCATGCCGCCAAGTTCCTAGAGGATTCCACTACGAACTCCTCCTTGTGTGATAGTACTGCCGATGTATCATGTCAAACCTCGGAAAGTGATTATGAGCTTCAACTACGGTACATCGAAATAGGATTGCGTGAGGAACAACTCTCCAGGTTTTCTGAAAACTGATTTAGAGATGCATGGTATGGTCCGCTTGAAGAGCTGGCACCTTTCAATTTCTGGAAGCGCATTAAAGATAAAACGGAAGGATTACTTTTTACTGAGCCTCTAAAACAGATTGGAAGTGTCACCTTGAATTTTGTGATCAATCAGGACGGTGAGTGCTTGTTCGTACCTCAAGCAGATAACGGTAACGACAGTTTTGGTATGTGCAAGAATACTAAGTTCCCATATTTCTATTTTATCTTACGAAGTTTTGTTAAATCAGATGTTGTGCAGAATGATGACGCCAATGATGCTACAATTGAAAATTCAGAACCTCTAAACCGTATCCAAACTCACGATTCCGCTGAACGCATACTGCTCGATACAGAATCTGCCACGGCCTCGAACCAAGAAGATCCGTTCGAGAAAGTTTTGATCTAGCTAAGAATTGACCAGAATGAGCCAGAGGAACGCAAACCTCGCGCTCAGGAGCATGTACCATCGGTAGCTACCAGTGAGAGATTAATGCAACGGTCTCAAGAGGAAGGATCTGGATAAGAATGGATAAGGGTCCTCCCTTAGCTCAGTCGGTAAAGGCGCAGCTACAAAGCAACACCATGCTGGAGGTGGCTGGATTCGATTCCCGGTCTGGTCTAGGAATTTTTCGTTAAGGAAAACTTCTCGACTCCTGGGCATAGCGTATGATTGTACTTGCCAGCACAATCATATTAATGCAAAAATGGTAACTGGCATCGAAAGCTCTCAATTAATAACTGTGGAAGTGCATTCAGAACACTAAGTTATGAGAATGCAAAGCTAATTGTAGCAATAAGCTTGAAATGCTAAAAAAGAAGAAGATCTGGATAAGAAAGTAAAGGAAAATGCGAAGAAAGCTAGATAGACGAACGCAAGCTTCAGAAAGAGGAAAGAGATGAACAGAAGCGTAAATCAACAAAGAAAAAGGATCGGAGAAGAAAGAAAGGAGGATGCCAAGAAAGCCAGGATTGAAGCACGCAAGCACCAGAATGAGAAGAAGGATGAAGAAAATCGTCAAATGAATGCTACCAAGAGTACAGTAAAACAAAACCAGAGAAAATCGAAGAAACTGACCTCCGAATCCCGTTCAACTGATGATTAATGGCAACATGCTGCAAATTTTCTTGAGTTTTACAACCAATGGATTGAACTTGTTTTGTTTCGCAATAAAGAAAAACTAAGAGACAATTTCGAAACAAATATTTAAAACAAATTCGAAACAAATATTAAAAATTCAAAAAGGGTGCTCGGGCTGCGATAGTTGAAACTCGTACGAGAAATATGACCCAACCATCTCTATTTTTCCTCTAGTATTCTAGTATTGTAAGGTTTATTGAATAATCAAAATCCATAATACAACTACTAATTTCGGTTCTTGAAAATTATTGGCTGCTAAATACGGTTGCCGGAGCACATATTTCACATTAGAGTAGAAAATTCGAAGTTTGCTGCAATGATCCATAATATGTCACAAATTGTTCCATAATTGTGACCTCCTTCAAAAAGTGTTCCATAATATAATTTTCGGCAACGCTTGAAATAATTTTATATTCAGTCTATTTGAAAAAAGAATTGTATATAAAGCAATCTACTGACCAAAATACCAAAGCCAAAGGAAATAAGACATTTTGTTACATTAATAATTCTTCTCTTCTCTGATTTCTTAGAGAATTTTAAAAATTGAATTCAGGACTAACTGTTCCATAACCGTGGGGGGAGTGTAATATAAACTATTTATCGTGAAAATACTGCTTGAAACTATCAACATTTCTTATTAGTATTATCGAAAATCAGATACACAAAATTTCAGCATACAAAAACCTAAAACATCTCACTACTTCACCATCAATATCTAATAACACTCCTTTCAAAAGCATCATAATAGCTCACCGATCTTTTCATTGTATTACCAATCTAGACTACGACTCCATTACAGGCTAAATACTCGATCCTATCAGCTTCATACCCACCCCCTACCCGATAAACAATAACATAGTCTAATCAAACCGCCTCAAGCTTAATCATCTTCTGAAAAAGTTCATGAACAACCTCGAAGCGTGAACGGCATATAACTTTCGCCATCACCGATCATTCTTCCGTCACCTCATTAGCGGCCGACATCTTCCTACGAGAGACCCGCAGTGGACTCACTCACATGCTTTCAATCTCCGCACATGTTTTATTATTCATTCGATTGACCTGCGCCCGTCACGGGGAAGAGCGTTCTTCAACAACAACTTTTGTTTAGTCCGAAATCATGAAGTAAAAGTTTTCCTTCGAGGCTCACCTCCCGCCGCCGCCGCCGCCGCCGCCGCTTGGCACCCAAAGTAAACATTTTCGCTTTCGTCTTCGTACAGCTGATACATGTTTGCTTGCCCGAAATATCTCTCTGCATAAGCATCCAGACTGATTGGAAGCCTATTTTGACGGACCGCCAACAGTTTTTGTTTATGGCTGGGAAGAACCGTGAATCGTGGAGATTGAAGTGGGCACTTGTATTTCCTTTTGCAGCTCTGGATTCTTTCTTTTGCACGAACTTGTTGTAATCAAATTATTGGAATCTACCTCAACAATGATGCGTCGGCGATTTCGGAGCAGGGGGAGAACAGATGTGAAGCGTATCTCGATAATTCCTTCTACGGAACTCTGGGTAGTTTGAAAGGGAAATCGATATTTTCCACAAATGGAAGCAATGGAAAGAGATTTTTGAGATGCGAGTACAAGCGTCCGGATTGATGAAAAGTCACTTTTAGTAAATGAACAATTAGGGGAGACTGGGAAGAATTGATCCCCTAGTCTATTTTTTAAATATTTATGGGAACTATACAAATAAACAAAAAAGAGGTGGCTTTAACTTTTTTGTAGATATTTTGAGATGCTTAAGTACACAGATAAAAAGAAACATTTAGTTTTCTGCGTTATCTAATGCACATGAAGGGAATGCTAGATTTGGCAGAAAATAATGGGATATTTCATGTTAATTTAAGCCAGATAGCGCCTGAATCTAGCCAGTTATAGGAAAGATTGCAAACAATTTCGTTGATTACGCCTCCTTTGGCTTGGAATTAAACGAGGGGAAATTTTACACGCTTGTTAAAATTAATTATTTTTTTCTGTGTAGCATCTTATTCTTCTAACCTTCAACGATAATTTTTGAGAAATTTATTCTACTTTTTTTAAATTAACCGTATTTTCTAAATTTGAAACAACCAGTACGTCACACGGTATTATATCGAACAGCACAGTAAGAAGGCAGACTTATTTCAAAGCGTACTCACCGCTAACACGTGATCCAATTCTTTGGTTTCTAGGTGTAATTTTCTTTTACTGCTGTCTGTGTGATGATGATCATCATTTAGTCCTCCGCCTCCGCCCCCACCACCGTCACCATTGCATTGATGGTGATGTCTGTCTTCATCTTCCTCGTCATCGTCGTCCCCTATGTGATCCGCCACGACAGCCTCATCCTCATCCGTTACCGGTTCTTCGGAATCGTGCTCGATTCCTTCATCGTCATTGTCTGTAAGTGAAGGAAAAGGGATTTATCAATAAAAGTTTCGGACCAAATGCTATCAAATGTATAATATCAGGTATAAGGATATGAGCAGTTCCAGGCGAAACTGGC
>JASCZW010002603.1:0-21799 GCA_034211315.2 Aedes japonicus
GAGAGAGAACTGCCAAACCACTGGCTTTCAGCGCCGAAGCGAAACCACCGAAACGATCAGTCTCTGCTTGACGTTGGCCTCGGTAGGTGATTGTGCGTTTCGTTCGTTCTTTTGTTTTTCGCTTCCGATTTGTTGTTTCGCCCGGAAATTTTCTCGACCATCGCGTGCGCGAGTGGTTGGGCAAACTTTTGCGAGAAGAAAAAAAGTTAGTGAAAAAGTGGCGAGTTTTCGGAGAACAACAATAGCGGCGATCGGTCTATTGTGCACGGAAGTTTGACACCTCAGTGATCGTGTGACGGGTGGTTTGTTTACGTACCGAGCGTCGTGATTTATTTACGCACGTCAAACGCAATTGCCACGGAAGAGGAGTAGGAGGAGGATGATGTTTGCTTGACGTGAACCGTGAGGCGACAAACGGCGACGAACATTCAAAAGGGGATTATTGGTGGTGTTTTTTTTTCGGCGTGGAATGTCTCAATCGTTATCGCCGGCATACGGGCGCGGATCGAAGAGGGTTCATTTATCTTAATGGATTAAAGTGGTGATTCGTACTGGAGAGAAGGAGCTTCGTCGGCGGTTGTGCCGTTGTTGATTGTTGTCATCAAATGGGAGAAGAGCAGGGTTGTTGTTGTGTTGTGTGAATTTGTGATGGTACCAGATTGTGGTTACTGATTAAGTAATGATCGTTGTGTTTGAGTAGATTTGGATGTTTTGTGTTGATTGATGGAATGAGAAGAATTGTGACAGCAGGAGAACGCTTGGATTAACGACATAAGGGACACCAACCGGGATTGAAGGACACACAGCTCGCAGTCTGGCGCCGGTCAAGATTGTCCCGCTTCTCGTTGCTGCACGTCAAAATGCTACTGTCCCTGCGGAGGACGGGCAGCACGAAGCAGCTTCTATGAGGTGCCTTAGGAAGAAGATGAGCCAGGTCTTCTCGCTGACCCATCGATACAAACGGACCCTGCAAGCAATGGCGGCCGGCACTTTCCTGATCTACATGACACTAGTTCTGTACCAGAACGTCTACGGATACAGCGGTGGCAATAGTGTACAGGTACGTGCTGTCCGAATTCTACAATTTAATTACCTCTAGCAAAACAAAAATTCGATCGACCGAGAAACAAGCGCATCGAGTGTCAGGCAAAAATTTGCAGAACATTTTTGCTCTCATTCCATTCCCCCCATCGGCCAGAACGATTACCGGGGCGGGGGACGGTTGTTCCGCGCCGGGTCAGGCTGAACTAACAATCCCGAATCACGCAAAATTCTGACCGCGCACGGCAAAAGCGAAAGAAACGAACCAAACTGCCGTCGGTGTTTTGGGTTTTGCGTTCCTTTGCGAGCAGCAGACCGGACCGGACCGGACCGTGGCCATCACTCTTGCATATATTAATACGATTTTGGCCGGCAGCCACGTCCAGACGATTTTCGTTGCGGTTTTTGTTTTTTGCTGGCGGTCGTGGCGGTTGTCGATCGTGGCTTTATTGAAAGTGACTGTCGAGATCAATGCACTTGATCCTCTGCACTGGGTCTACTGGCGGTGGGTTCTAGTGCGTCTCTGGGATCATCGTTGTTGTTGTCGCCTTTGGAGTGATGTCAATCTCGGTGGGCAATTGAGTGATTTTCCGAACGGATCGGTTCGATCGAGGAGGGAGGACTTGGAGGATCGAAAGCTATTGAGGCTGGAGTCGTGATGTGAACTGAGTTTAGGAATAGGATTGTTGTTATTGGTAGTAAATTATGTGTTTCAATTTCAGTAACACTTCTTGAAGGTCGACAAAAAGATTTATTAACGAAAACTTGAGTTTCTTGGTTCATGACAATGGTTCAAACTATAATCACTTGGATCCACGTAATTTCGATCTTCGTACGTCAGAGTCCTTCTTCACGTCGTTGGTTTTCTTGACGTTTAAAAGCACATCATGGTCTTCGTAGCCCTCAAAAAATGAGTGTTATTCCTTGGTTACTTTAAGAGACATAAAAGATAGGGTCGTGAATTTTAAATTTAGGGCCCAAAGCGTTCTTACTGGGTGTTATGATATGGCAGTTTTCAACTCAATTTTCTCTAGGCTTTTCTCTGGGATCGAATCGAAATTGTCCAAATGAGTTTTTAGCTAGACAAACAAATTCGTGTTACTACAAACAATTCTCACAACTCTATTAAAATGAACAGCGTTTTAACAGTGGACAGTTGCTGTAAATTTCGCGTATTAAGTCCTTATTTTATTTGAGTTTTGAGCTCTCCTGGCCATTTTGATTTTACACTCCTTGAGTTAACTCTGAGGCCACGGCAAATTGGAATCATCCTCAAAAGTTTTAGGAATAATCAAGACCTGAATCCAGCTTCTCAACAAGCCATCTGCATTTATAATTCTACCTATACCAAATTTTTGATTGAACTTTTAAAGTCCACTGAACTAACACAAACACAGATGAAAGTTCCAATTCTGCAGTCTAAAATTTAAAATCAAATATCTTATTCTTTAAAAATATAAAACTTCCAATACTATGAGCATTTCTCTTAAATTGTTGACTTGATTAAGTAATGTAACAACTTTTGAAAAATGGAGTAGCAATTCTTCCCGGTTATCGTGGTTTTTAGGCAAATTTTCTAATACATGTCTCATCAATCGTTTTCGAGAAAATCACAACTAAAATCCTGAAAAGAGGCGCAGTGAACGCTAACAAATCCCGACTTTCAACTGGATAAGTGAAACTGCTGCTGACTGGGACGTTACAGATGGTTCTACCTGCTACAACGATATTGTTCCCAGAGACGACCAGGAATTGAAATTCCTTAGAAGCAAATCGTTTTTGGAGAACCGAACAAATTGCGACAAAGGTTTACTTCACCGGTGAAACAAGACAAAAAATAACCCTTGAGATCCAATTGGCATCGACTAAAACCAACAGTGGGGCCACTCAACAAGTGTGATGGTGGCTTACTACATTAGGAAAAATAAAAGTTTTTTAAACTCTGCTCATTGGCCGCTTTGAACCGATTTAAATCAACTGTACAGATGCTCTTGGGGCCACTTGCAAAATGTGATGGTGGTTTCCTTCATTGAGAACTCAAATAGTTGTTGAACTACGCCCAACAGTATGGTAAAGTTGCTGCATATGTATTACTAAATTCTCTTTGATACATGTTCATCATTTTTGTATCTTTCTAGGATGTTCTAGATAATCCATGTACTTGAGTTCAAAACTTCAAATCTACAGTTGTAACAGTAGGTTTTTGGAGTATGCGAAGGGACAATATGTATTTAACAATATTCATTGTATAGCGTGGAAGGTCAGCAGACATAATGCGATTATATTGGGATATTCCAGGTCATCCAAAATGTCCTAATTTCGAAAACATACAATCTACAGTTGTAGCAGTAGTTTTTTTTTTGGGCTTATATAGCCAACGATATGTATTCAAAAATATTTAATAAATCTTCTGGATGGATAACTGTCATTAATTTTAAATGTTGTGATCATCTAGGTAATCCAAACTGTCCTGGGGTTTATAAGTTGTAATCTTCGATAGTAACAGTAGCTTTTTGGGCTAAACAAAATTACGTCTCGTATTTAAGCATATTCAGTGAATATTTTCGAACGTAAGGAGATAATCTTGGGATGGTCTGTTTTTTAGACGGGGTGGGAAATCTGCAAATAGACACCTGAAGAATTCCGGGTGGGGAGATGAGGATTCCAAATCTTCAATCCACTGAAAACACTCCCGTGCTTTGAGCTGCGGGCCCTCCCAGGAACTACCTTTCGATATTACTTCGGGAAGTGGGCTATTAGGTACTATGTGTCACTACTTAGGAGATTATCCGGAGTCGAGTTGTGACCGCTTAAGGCTGTCATGCCAGATCTCACGCCGTCGAAGCGAGGACATGCGAAGAACACATGTTCCGCAGTTTTCTCAACTGCCGCGCACTTGGTGCATGCCCGTATTTATGCAGATACTGTCTAAGGCAGCCATGACCTGACAGAATCTGCGTTGAGTGGAAATTCACTTCACCATGTCGCCTACCGACCCACCCGGATAATTCCGGCATTAGTCGGTGGGTCCACCGATTTTTAGTGGAGTTGTTCCATTCACGCTACCACTTAACCATAGCTGCGCAAAGTAGTCGTTCCAATACCTCTGGTTTCACGTTGGTCAATGCACTCTACATCCTCTTTTATGACGATGCCTATTGGCATCATCCCCACTAAGACACTGACCGCGTCGCATGATACCATTCCGTATGCATTACTTACTTACCGTATACATTACATACTTCTCTTAGGTACACAAGCCTGTGTCTACTGTTGAGCTTACGTAGGTAGCTCTTAGTATTCGAAGCAGTAATCCATACTTAGTATGGACAGGGTGACACTGGCCAGGAACTCACGATTGCTTCCTTGAATCGCCGAGCTATTCGACATAATGTGGGATAATGCCGATATAGCTATACAGGCTTTCTTGCAGATTATAACCCCCAAATACCTCCGGGACATCTTTGATGATATTGTGCAATTGCCTGCACTAATCGTCGCAATGTTCCGATTTTCGGTTGATAACAATCGTGACCTCAGTCTTACGATGGGCTAGTTTCCTGGAGCTCATTCATCTCTCCACAATGCCGATGGAGTGCCAGGCCGTTAACTTGACATAATCGATGGGTTCACCACATATCTTCAGGGTGATGTCGTCCGCGAACCCGACGATCTTCACCCCATTCGGAAACTCAAGCCATAGTACCTCATCGTACATCGTGTTCCATAGCACTGGACCCAGGATCTGAACACGTTTCTGGCCTGCCTCTGTGTTCTATACCAGTACGCGATTCTGGAAGTAACTTCCAAGAAACTCGTACAGGTACCCAGGAACCTGAAGGCGTTGGAGCGAGTCGGCGATAGCCACCCAACTGGCGCTATTGAACGCATTTTTCACGTCAAGGGTGACCACTGCACAGTATCGTACTCTCGCCTCTTGCGCTGGATTGCCGCTTTGGCCGTCTTGGTGACAGACAAAATGGCCTCCACCATCGACTTACAAAAGCCAAACTGGTTGTTACCGGTCTACCCTCCGTGTACTTTGTCAGTCTGTTCGGGATTACCTCTCGAGCACCTTACCCGCTGTATCCAACAGACATATAGGTTTAAATGCTGATGGATCACCTGGTGGCTTCTCTGGCTTCGGTAGCAATACTAGAGTCTGAATTTTCCAAGCGTCCGGGAAGACGCCCTCGTTCAGACATTTTTGCAGCACTGCCCTTGACATTTTGAAATACCATCCGATCCTGGCGCTTTATTCACCTTTAGCGACTTTCCTAATGAGTTCGTCGTTCGTCACCGCCGCCTCATCTCCGACCCCCGTTGTACCGTTATCAATGCCTGCTGATCCGACCATCCCTCCATCGCTATAACAGCTTCAGGGTATGGGATACTGAAACGCTGGTCGTCGGACTAATTTACGGTAGGGTGGGGTCGTGCCTCGGAAAGAGTTCTCCAACAATCACCTGCAGCAGCTCTTGTGATTGCTCGGTAGGAGCCGCCGTTTCTTTGGTTTTTGCTACCATTGCTACCCGATAGACGTCACCCCTTGGGTCTGTATTGGCCTTCTGACATAGGCCCTCAAAGCAGGCTCGCTTACTGGGCTTTATCTCCCACTTCAGTGTGGCTTCGCGGTGACTAGCGCCCTCTACGCTCGATTCTCTCGGCGTCTGACCGGGCTCTTTGCATCCTCCGTCTTGCGTGGAGGCATGTTCTTCGGAGGTCGGCAATCGACTACATCCAGCAATACACCGGCGATCTTCCATTTCTAGGTTTGATCTTCCTAGGCATGGTCGCGTCCTACGCTCGTTTAAGTGTCAAGCGCCCTCTCAAGCGCCTCTTTAAAAGTCTGTACATCAAAGTAGGACGTCCTCCATTTGCGAGCGAATGGAGTGGATGCTCCCCCTGCCGCACGCTTCCTTGTATTTTTGACGATACAATAACGAACCGCCAAGTGGTCGCTATGGGTGTAGCTATCACCCACCCTCCAATTGCAAAGCATCCCAGGACAGCTGAATTTTATATCGTTGATCGATCCCGCTCCATTTATATGGTAGGTACTCTTGGTACCCACGTTGGCTAGGTCCACATTGAGCATAGCCAAGGCCTCCAGAAGAATCTGGCCCCTGGGGTTGGTAAGGCGGCTCCCCCACTCGAGCGCGCAAGTCTTGAAGTCCCCCGCTATTACCAACGGGTTCAGGCCAGTTAACTCAGTTGTCATCCGATCGAGCATATTGGCGGTGCGTAGCAGCTGTAGAAGAATACTCCATTCACATTTACAACCGCGAAGCCTTCGTTTGTGGTAGACACAGTCTCCTGAACCGGGTACTTGTCCGTCGTCCATAATGCCGACATGCCCTGTTTGCGTTACCGGCTGGGATGCGGTATGGGCCGGAACTTATAACGATATCCGATGCCGACTCGCGAGCTGTCTGACTCAGCAGTTGCTGGGCGACCTCACAATGGTCAGGTTTAGTTGGGTTACCTGCATTACAATTGGCCCCTTGAAATACTCTTAGCGGCCGGGAACTCCTCAGACGTACGTCTGCGGCAGCAACCTCGACCTTGCACTGCCTCGGTGATCTCATCTAGGTTTTTACACTGAATCGTCACCTGCGAGACGAGGGCGCGTACCTCCACACCCTCACCTAAGGCCTGCCTAGCCAGGTCTCTGTACGCCGGGCCCTTTAGCGTTGTTGCCTTTTTCAGCTCCAGAAGCATCTCGCCGGTACAGGTACGGCGTATACTCCGCAACATCGGCGCCTAGGCCTGCCAATTTAGCATCCCCGCGCATCAGCTTTCTAGACCTCCGGAGTACTTTGATCGCCCTCCCTAGTAGCACACATGTTGCCATTAAGTTGAGAAAACATAATTGTGCCTTTGTTAGTCATAATCAAGTTGCTGCAACTAATTTTGTTCGTGGTGTGCTACTTGGGCTGTGGCCCTGTCGCTTATCCTTTTCTTTTTTCGTCTTAATCCTCTTTTTTCGGACCTTATTTCAGTGGCTTTTTTTTTTTTTTAGTTAAGCACGGATTAAGTCCGCCACTTCAACAGGCCTGTTGAAGTGGCGGACTTAGTCCGTGCTTTAACCCTACCCCTGCAGTGGGATGTTAGGCAAAAATGTCGTTGGTTCGAGTACCACTGTATTACTATGCCCTTTCGCTCAATTTTCCTAAAACATCTGCTATGTTTCCGAGCCTGCCGCACACTAGCGGAACTATCAAAAACTTTCTCTTCATATCTTTCAATTCTAGCCAAAAACATTGTTGTTCACTCTGGTGCCTCATGGTGATGAGCGAACATCTCCTTCAACATCAAAGTAACAATATTTATTTATTTGGTCAAATGAGTCTTCTGGAAGGTCAAGAGATGTTATGAGATATCTTTGGGTGTTCTAGGCCATTAGTTATGGCTTAGAATATCCCAAGATTATCTCATCGCGTCTGTTGGTCTTCCAGGACATTCGTTGAATATGATTGAATACTTACCGTAACTTTGTATATGCGGATAGAGCCTTGACCTACGGAAAGGCGTGAAGGTGAATGTGAATGCAGAAACAATCAACTCAATTTCGTCATATTCCTGCCCTATTGACAATTCTTTTATTCACCGTAAACAATCATTTTCAACATCATAAATAAAAGTGGATTTGCAACCCACCAGTTTTGCTTCAGTCCTAAATAAACAGCCAACCATGTCGACGTGGTGATTTTTTCGGCTTCAGTGTTTTCGTTTCATCCCTCGATCCCAGCATCAGAACGGGGAATGGCCTTCTGCGTCCGAGGCCCATTATCACAGTTTGACACTTGCGGGTTATTATTTTTTCAGTCCGGTCGGGAAGCATTCTTCTGTTGCAAGTTGCAAATTTTCCAAAGAAGTTGCAGATGCAATTTGACGAGCTGCCTGCTGAGCGTTTGGAAATTAAGTTTAATCAGTCGAGCAAGTCGGGCGTTCAAAGACGGATTTCCCACTGTGATAATGAGGTGCGAGGAAAAGTAATTCCGAACGTCCGGCTGGTTGCCATGGCATTCTGAGTTTAGCAACAATGAGGCATTTTTTGTGTTACTGCAACCTTCAGCTTGAATTTTCTTTCAACGAACTACAACTACTACTACTGCTTTGGCATGTACAATCCGTCAATTTACGTTGGTAAAATTAAGACTATCAGATCAGATGTTGTCTATTTACACCTCAGACTGGAATAAGAAATACACAATACATACGTCTAACTCATTTCCAATGAACAACTCTGCTTGCACTTTGTATGCAATTTGAGTAAGAGAAACACAAAAGAGGATCGCAACACATCAAGGTAGGCTCGTTGAAACGCTTCCAGATGAAGGAAGCAAAAACAAAACAAATCGATCGCTACAACATTTCAATTTAAACACCATTTATCCTGTGTGTGCAGAGCCGGTAATGAGAGCCCTCATTCCAGCATCCAAACAACCGAAAAACACCTGTGATTGACCTTTTACCCGATAAATCGTTGCTGGCCCCGTCTTCTTTCGATCTCTTTAAGGGTAATGGATCTAATTACCAGCACAGCACACCACGTATCGAATTGCCCTTCGTCCCAATCCGACCAATCCAACCACAAACAAAGCAAAATGTAAACAAACCGCGGTGGAAGAAGAAAAAAACGCCGACGCCTCGTTCCGAGTGAGCGAAAAATCTTAGAAGAACTTCATCTATCGAACAGAGTGCACTGCTCATACCTTCATATGGAGAAGAGGCTAATGACGTTTGAGCAGGAGGGGGAAACCAAAGTTCGAAAAAGAAAACAAATCGGTTCAATTTTTCATTCATCTCTTCTCGAAGTTTAGGGGCTTTGCTTTGTTCTTCTCTTCGTTTTGTTTTTTCGACGACCTGTTGCTTGCTTGCTTTTCTAAAACAGAAAACAGAACCGCGCACAGAGTCAGTGAGTTCTACCGAAGTGGTCTTGATTGGAAAATTAGCGGAAGCTTTAGGAGAACCATTTTTCGTCGGACCGGGTTGAACCTAAACGAGGGCCAGTGCCAGTGGATTGTCGAGAAGAACTAAACGATGCCGAGCGCCCGGGGTGATCATCGGTATCAGTGGAAGAAGGGCAGAAGGGCTAATTGGGGCTCGTTGGTGTTGTTTTGTTTTTCAAAACGATGTCGCTTTTTTTATCGGGCTCAGTGGAAGATTAAGTTGACGTGGAAACGGGGCGGTTAGTAGTAGGCCATGCGATACTTGGTGGTTATGGAGTTTTTCAAAATTCCCGGCTACTTGGATGCCTTGGAGCGGAACGCCACGCAGGTTTTTTTGTTGACTTACTGTCAGTCAGACACAGATTCGTTATCATAAGCAAACATTCTCAATATGATCGCGCGAACGCGAGTAACTTTATTTGAGGTTAGATAACTACCACTTCGGAACGAGATTGACCAACGACCCGTGGGAACGGTCAATAAAAGATGACAAATCCAACCGGTCTTTTATCGCTGAAATCGGCAAATATTTGCTTAATGAACGTGGTAACTTGATACTGTTCGTTTCGCTCCGAAATTCTCAATTAAAATCGGTGAGTGGAAACATTCTGTTATGCGCCATCGTGACGAGCTACCCTCGTTACGCTTACACTCAATTCAACGGATTTATGCCGAGGGACCATTGTTTCGCCTTTCGATTTCCCCCCCCCCCCCCCGCTTTTTCTCAGAATTGTATACAAAGTATTTTCTGAGTGTACTCTGCAATAAGCAAGCCATGCTAGCGATGATCCGTGCCATTGGAGAGTTGCGACAACTCTGGGAAAAATATCAAATTTCTTCGCTACTGTTTCGATGAATCGACCGGCTGACTGGAGGAATTGAATTGTGTAGCTAAAGCTCGATTCACTTCAAATCTGAACGTGCTGCTTACATTTTTACACCGCTCCTAGTGGTCGGTTTTTGAATTGTTAGCAGATTGTTTGGGAAGCTTCCTCTCATAGCGGTGGAAGTTTTGTTAGAAACTAATTTTGGATTGCTTTTGGTCTTTTAGACTAAACCAGGACTATTCAGGAAGCAGTAAACGCTGACTAGAAGTAAATTAGTACACACAGAAAGACCTGTAATTCGTGATTCAATCAGAATAAAAGTTCATTAATGGGTGCTCCACAGTACTTTTATTAAAAATTAAAAGTTACAGCATTAGATGGGTAACATTGCTCCAGTTCGAACGAAGTCTCTGAACCTTCCTCTTGACGGAGCCGATCAGCGCCCGGACAGTGAAACCGACAAGGAATCAGCATATTTGTTCCATTTTCCCGCATTTGCTGGATGTTCTTGACTTCCCGCCGCTTCGTCGAGGTCGCTGCTTTCTAATTACCCAGTATTTTTCGATTGGTCGAAATACGGGGCAATTCGGAGGATTCATTAGTTTTGGAACAGAATCGATCTTGTTGGCGCATACCAATCCAGAACCACCTGGACTAGTGACAGCTGGCCAAATCGGGCCAAAAAGATGACTTTTGCCTCTATGCTTGAACCGGATGAACGGTAAAACACGCTTTTTCAGGCATTCTTCGATGCAAACTTGAAGATGTCATCGTCGAAGAGATGATCGAATAGGTTCCTGCATTTGGCACGGAAGTTCAGCTCCATGTGCCGGTTCGGATGTTTACTGGCTTTGTTCGACTTGTATCCTTCCCTGGATGTTCCGTACGTTTGAAAGTTAGGCGTTGTACATTTTGAGTACATCTCGAATCGTTAAAGACCGCTTTAACGCACCTCAACACCTTGCTGCGCAGCTGACGATCTCCTCGATTCCAGTTTTTTCTTGGGTCCGCTGATTCCTTACCACACCCAGGGTTTCCTTGTAGGTTTTGAGCACTCGACAAACTGTTGTTTTCGGCATCTTCAGCACTTTGGCGAGCTTTGAACTGGACCACAATATTTTCCCTTCTTTCGAGTTCCATTTGACGTTATTTCCAAACGCGATCGACTGCTTTGATCAAACTTGCACCACTAGATCTCTAAAGAAGTGTAAACATACCACTGCACTATGGTCCAGATCACGAATTTACAAGGAAACATGCTCCCTGTGCCTAAACTTGAAACTTTTCAGCAAATTGATGATCTATAACATGGTTTGTATTACTAAGGCGCATTTTTTTATGTTGATTAAAATTAGAGTGGTCCCCATTTTCACGAAAATACAAAAACTAACTTTTTTATTTGCAGAAATAGACGTTTACATTCTAAAGAAAAGTTCTAGCGCTGAAAATTTCATGAAAATTTTCTATATAAATTTTTGTGTAGCTTGAAAATTGACCGATTTAGAGCAATTTTCCTCATCAATTAAGGTGCCATAAAAAATTGTTTTTTTTTTGCCCTAACTTTTTTATTTCAATTTCCACCGTAAAATTGTGTTCGAATGAGTTTTAGAACTTTTGAAGACGCGTACTTTGATATACAAATTTGCCGCTAGCTTCAACCAGCTGAAGTTTTTTTTTTCTAAAAACATGCCAGATTCAAATGTAATTTCCTCAAGATACGGAAATAAAATATCTCTAGTTTTCACTTATGTTTAACAATATGTATTGCCCTTTCAAATGACGTCTTTAATTTTTTTTTGCCTCAATCATAGAAATCAACATTTGAAAAGGGCCTTTTTTTTAAAAAAAAACTTCAATAACTATTGATAGGTTGAAGCTAAAAAAGGCAAAATTTGTATACCAAAGTACGCGTCTTCAAAAGTTCTAAAATTCGTTGGAACACAACTTTACGGTGAGATTGAAATAAAAAAGTTAGGGCGTAAAAAACATTTTTTTTATGGTGCACCCTAAGTTGATGAGGAAAAATTGCTTTAAATCGGTCAATTTTCAAGCTACAAAAAACTTATAGATGAAACTTCCATGAAATTTTCAGCGCTACAACTTTGCTTAAAATTGTAAACGTCTATTTCTGCAAATAAAAAGTTAGTTCTTGTACTTCCGTGAAAATGGGGACCTCCCTAATTTTAATCAACATAAAAAAAATGGGCCTTAGTGATACAAACCATGTTATATAATATCACTTTACTGTAAAGTTTGAAGTTTAGGCGCTGGAAGCATATTTCTCGTAAATTCGTGATCTGGACCATAGTGCACTGTCAAAGATTTTCTATTCCCATCACTAGAGGTGTGCTAGCGTCGTGCGAGGGGCGTACCAATTTACTTTCAGTCAGCCTTTACATAACATTTTTGTCATTTCAGTATCAACAAATTGATGTGCATCCGTATAGTAGATACGGATGCCGTCGTAATTTTCTGTAATATAAATATAAACACAATTATATAAATAATGAATGCTAATACAGTGAAATGGGAGGGACCATCAGGGCACCCGATTTTAGCACTCTGGATGGGAAGAGTGAGAATGCTAACTCTCCATTGCTAACAGTTTGTGAATAGAGGGCGGGCTCTTCTCCGTGACCATAGGAGCATCCTCACGTTACATTGTTGGGTTTTTTCGACCAATTATTCGATTTTGTCGTTGAAAGGAGATTCTTTACATCCCTGTGGATTCGTATAGGTGATGTTTCCCAACCCGTTTTTAACCGTTCATACAATGGCAAGATAATCAGTGGTTCTTAAAGCTTGATCAAGTCTAACAGAGAAAAGCCCATTGCTGTCATACTTCGCTTCCGTGCTACAATGGGTGGTAGTCTGTATCATACATCATACGTGGATAGCTGCGCAAATTGCGTAATTGGTGAATTTGGCGAAAACTATCGTGTCCTCTACTGCGTTTTCAAGCGTTTCCGTGAGGGAAAACTCTTATTTAAGAATCACAGTTACCGTCGGAGAGGATCTATTCCACAATAATTATGTACCTTAGCATTTTTCATGGCTAGCTTGTGTACCTTTCTGTGGTGGGTCAGCTTTATCTCCATGCTTTAAAACAGGGCTATAGCATACTTGTGCAACATAAAGAGACGATGGGGATTATTTGAGCTGTTCACCCAGATGAACTATTGCAAGAGAGAACTGAAGATCTTGCTTGCAGTGATAGAATCCAATCTGATTAACCCTTTTTCAAACAGCCATGTCGTAATACATTTATATAAGGGCGTTAACGTTGAGTGTGATACTGGTGGGTTTTCAAGAAAATCACACTAACGAATAAGGAAATTATGGTTCCAAAATTAGTTTTAACATAGAACATTTCACATTGTTCAATAATGTTAACCACTACACCACTACATGGGTTGATCCAATAGCTTCCTTGTTGTTGGATTAAATCGGTTCTAATATTTAAAAATGTTTTTGTGCACCTCCTAAAAACCAAATAAATGGAGAACTATCTGAAACATAGAGTATGAGTTTCATTGACTGCCCGAGGTTCGTTCTTCGGCAGCTGCCAGGTCAGCTTTATTACACAAGAACCAAAAGATGATGCTTGGGACTACATACATCTTCAATGTAAAACTGGTGATCTTAAACTAAGTCAATGCCGGCCTCGCCCGAATAAGGTCAAGCAGGGAATGGGTAGAATATGCTATTTTATACTGCTGTTGAAGCCGAGACCACCTCTGTACTCACGAGAAATCACTGGGATGTTGGATAAAATGGTTGGGTTTGTAGCCGGATCCGTTTTTGTAAACGATGTGCTGAATTCAACGGATGTCAAAAGAAGATGGTTAAGGTTATGTTCCTGATTTATTCTGTACAGAGATGCAATATTTAAGCTTATTCAAATTTTGGCACCGATTTAAACCAACAGTAATGATGCTGTTGGGGCCACCACAAGTGTGGGTGGTTTATTTCAACGGAATACAAGAATACGTTAAGAACATCGAGTTTATGGGACCGATTTAAACTAACAGAACAATCTGAAAACATAGATAAACAAGAATTAGGTATGGTTTACCATTTTGACTTATCCATATTCATTTGCTGATAGCTCGTGGATGGGTGATGGCAGCGATGATGAACTTGAGACCTACAACTGGTCTAACAGCCCAGCTCATATCTGAGAGTCATTGTTTATATTCGCAGTGATCTTCGCGATGATATTCGCGTGAAGATCACGATGATTATCAATGTGAAGACTACCATGGAAGGACAGCTTCAGAAACAAAGAGCATATATATAAATAAATTGTTAGACAAAGTTGTAGGTCTACTCATGCACTGTTTTCATCACATCATATTATCAAACTATCCTTCAGAGGAGATATTGCAACGAACATGCCTGAGTCAAAAATGATAAGCCGCAACTTTATCATCGTTTACATCCCAGTGTTTTCTGAAGTGTAAAGATGCTTTCATAATAAAAGCGAGTTTCAACATTTGGGACCTAACTTTAAAATAAAAAACCCGCATTAATCCACACCGATGGTGAGACTGAACCCTTCTTACATTTCATCAAAATTACGAACTCAAATGTGGCTAATATTGTACTGGATACATATTTTCATCAGAAATTCCAGGAAGATCCAAGAATATTCGATATGTCATACATTCAGTTTTTAGAATGAACTATTTGTCAATCCTGGACGGATTGTTCATCGATGTGATTAAAATATTACCATTATTAACCTTTAATGACCTGTTTATGTTATTTATATAGAAGGGGAAATTACATGAATATTAGAAATTTTATACAATTAGTCCATAGAATACATTATTAGACAATCCTAAGTGTCAATTATGATTATCGACATGGATTCAAGATGCTTAATAAGTACATATTCGTTGAAAATAGTAAATGGAGACTTTGTGTAATTTTCGAATATACTCGTTGCAGTTCAAAACCAGACCACTCGAGCCAATCGATGCTGCTCTAATTCTATACAGTCACATAGTGTGGCTAGTCCGCTGTATGTGCTATACAACGCTCCAGATGCGACACAATAGAATGCAAGCGGCATCGATTGGTGTGATTGGTCTTGTTTGGTTTTGCACTGCAACGAGTATATTGTCATCTCACAATTATGTGCTCTCAGGTATTGTTTTGGTCATATCTCCATGAAGGATTATCCAATCATAATGAAATTTTGATCAGTTATTTGGAGATATCATAGCTTTGATTTGGCACCAATAAAACTAAAATCGGTACACAAATAGCTCAGTATGTAATCGGAGACTAAACTGTTTGATTACTATTATAATAGGCCTTCAAGTACTGTTTCGTTCATATCTTCGTAACGAAATGTCCGAATGAAAAAAATCAATAGCGTTCTATGGGAATGTTGTAGCTTCCATTTGCCGTCAACAGAACTGAAATCGGTTCACAGATGGCTGAGAAACCGATGTGACATTATTTGTAACGCACACACACACATACACACACACACATACACACACACATACATACACACAGACATGTGCTCAGTTCGTCGAGCTGAGTCGAATGGTATATGACACTCGGCCCTGTGGGCCTCGGATAAAAAGTCGAGTTTTCAAGCGATCTTAATACCCTTCTATTGATGTAAGAAGGGTAAAAATCGCTCCAAGAACTTTGGACTAGTTTGTCTAAGTTAGGCATACGGGATCTTTTTTCAAAGTTTTAAAATGGGAAAAGTTTCTTTAATCGATTCGATAAGGATTTTTTTTCTACACCGTATTTCAACATAATTTATGGTCTACATGCTTGAACAAGTGATAGCACTACAAGGTACAGACCCGTTGGCTTGTTCGGAATTATGACGTAGGACTACGCAACTAAATGCAAGCCATTCAGGTTAAACAATACAATATTTTTTTAACTAAACCTTGGTTTAAAATTTCCCAAGCGTGGATGTGTTCTGATTAAACTGGTGCTCAATAACATCGGAATGATTGAAAAAGTAGGTTTTGAGGTATGCTAGGTCGTCCAAACTGTCGTGGAGTTCAGAACTTAAGATCTACAGTTGTAACAGTAGGTTTATCTGCTTTACGACGTTACGATATATATTGAAACATATTCAATGAATGCCCTGGAAAACCAACAGACATCTTGAGATAATCTTGGAATATTCATGTACAATTGTAGACCTTAAGTTTTGAATGACCTCAAACTAACAAGATTATCCTATGACGCCTGTGGACGTTGCTGACAGATGTCACACACGTGGTCCTGTTCCGTTTCATGGTGCAGAATATTCGTTAAATATGTATGAATAGTCATCGTTGTTTTGTATAGCCCAAGAGACTACGGTTACTACTGTATATCTTAAGTTCTGAACTCAAGTCAGTTTTTTTGGACTTGAACATCCGAAGACAATATGATAGTGACTGGAGACCTTACAGAAGATTCACTGAATGTGTTTGAATGTTCGTCATCTTTCATAGGTTATAAAGCTAATGTACCGATTGTAGATCCTAAGTTTTGAACTCAAGGGAATTTTTGGAGACCTAGAACATCCCAAGATATCTCATTCTGTCTGTTTACATTACGCAAGACTCACTTAAATTGGCTTTTGTTGCAACTTGTAGGTCCTATGTTCTGATCTTAAGGATAGTTTAGATGACCCCGATTATTCCAGTTTATCTCGAAATGTTTGTCTGCGTTCTAAAATATTCACTAAATATGGTTGAATACAGAGCGTTACGTTGCATAGCCTTTAAAGCCATAGATACTACTGTAGATCTTAAGTTTTGCATTCAAAGACAGTTTAGATGGCCAAGAACATCAGAAAATTATCAAATAATGACAGTTGGCCTTCCAAAAGGTCCATTCAATATCAAACGTATAAAATACATATCATAATCGTATATAGCCATAAAAGCTTCTGTTACAACTGTAAATCTGAGGTTCTGAACTGAAGTGCATTTGGATAACCTAGTACATCCCAGTAAGATACAACAATATTAAACATTTATCAACTTAAAATTAATAAGACGTATGCATATAAACCATATTTCAAAATAACGCTTTATACTATTAATAAGGCATTAACTTTTTTTTCCTTAACTTCTTCGTATTTAGGATGTTCTAGGTCGTCAATTAGAACTTAAACTCATATGTTTAGTATTTTTTCCAAACAAAAGAATTAATGAAAAAAAAAATTGCCGAAGACAGTGTACACTTTCATTCAATCTCTGATTTTATACAGCCATTTTCCTTTTGAGGTCATGTATGACCCGTTAGGCCTGAAGGGGTTAATATACTTTTTATGAAAATGAATAACATTTATGAATGTTTTAATAGCTTGTGGACCGATAACAATATTGCTCTCTATTGAAGTTCATGCGTTGAAATGTTTCCGATCGATTAGTGCAAACATTTTGAAATCCTTTGAGAAATGACTGAGATATTAACGCTCAAAACCTGACCACTTTTCATGACGGTCGCAATGCGATTTTTTTTTTTAAATTGTACCCCAGTATAGAAAACAAGGACGTAGCCTTACGTTAAGAAATCATGAAAAGAATAAAATTTGCAAACAAATGTTATTTTTTTATCTAATTTGTTCTAGACATTCCAAACAATCCTTGCGTTCAGATCTAGACGCTTTTTATTATCAATAAGGTGATTTACGATGCCACGACCGTTCTTATTAGTAAGAAAAGCTGAATGAAACATCATAATACTAAATAGACATGTTTAAATATTTCTAGAGTATATAAGATACTCCAAATCATTCTTGAGTTCCGATCTTGATGATCTTCGAAATCAATAAGAAGATTTACGACTTCTCAACCGTACTTATGAGTTGAAGTAGTCCCGTCGTGACATCATAACACTGAAAAAGGCATGTTTCAGTTTTTTTTAAATTCCTAAATTACTCCAAGGTATCCTTGAATTCAAATCTGAATGTTCTACATGATCAATAAGGAAATTTATGATGTCACCACCGAACTTTTCAGTTGAAAAAGCTCCACGGAACATCATTACACTGTAATATATATACTACTGTATACCTAGATTACCTACGGTACTCCAAACTATCCGTGAACACCAATCTTGATGTATAACATGATCAACAAGGCTATTTACGATGTCTCCACTGTACTTATGATTCGATATAGCCCCAAGGGACATCATAACACTGTAATAGACATGTATCAATATTTCAAGCAAAACAATGCATTATGTCCTAAGTAACATTGAGAGATTCTCTTCGTCGACTTTCTCTTTGGTTAATAGCTTGTCTATTAAACAATTTCCTGGTGTTTTCAACGTATTGGATCACTAATCACACTTTATACTACCGTACTGTATGTTGAAAATAGTTGAACATGCTTTTAAATAGCCGTAGGAACGCAAAGAGAAAGTCGACAAAGAGAGTCTCTCAATGTTACTTAGGACCTAATGCATTGTTTTGCTTGATTTCTAGAATTCCTAAGTTACTCCAAACTATTCTTGAGTTCAGATCTTGATGTTCAAGATGATCAATAAGGAGATTAACGATGTCAGGACCGTACTTCTTTGTTGAAAACGGTCCACAGAACATCACAGCACTGTAATAGACCTACTACAATATTTTTAGAATACCTAACGTACCGTGAATTCGTGTAAAATTGATCAGTGTTGACCAACAAAAAGTAGTGCATTTTTCTGTTTCAATAAAGCCTAACAAAGTTCAAACTGTTATGACGGGCATAGCAATAGCGTCAATGGTTGCAGTTAATTTTCTTTTAACTACCATGCTTTCGTTAAGTAGTGTTTTTTTTTTAAATTTTATGATTATTAATATTTTTACACTTTTAATTTTTGAATAAAACTTCTTTTCCAAATCGCATAAGGAAGCAATAAAAGAATATGTGACACAACCTGTATTATTCTACTAATATCTGACTGTACATTGACCAGTACCAAGAACCAAAAATGTCCGTAACAAGAACCAAAAAGAACTTATGGCAACTACTCGCCCGAAAATGCACAAGAAGCCGTTGAAGCTGTGAAAACTGGTAGGATTTCCATTCGAAACGCATCAACATAGTTTGGCATTTCCTGCGGAACCATATTTAACAAGTAAAAAGAAAACATTGAACAACGGTGGCCAAATTAGTGAAGCTGTGAAAAAGGATCTTTCTGAGACTCCTCAGATTGCTGGAGAAATTCCCTTCAAATGTTAATAAAAAAAATTATTCCCACTATCAATTTCTTTAAATTGACTGTAATAAATCTTTTGTTTATTCTTGAATAAATTGTCTTAATTGTTTGACATGTCAGTTATCAAAATCTTAAAGTTTTCTAATTCGTGAGGAAAACGTCTTAAATTAACACAGTTTCAAATTGTTCTTTGAAAATAGTCAAATTTCCACCGATATCACAGTGGTAAACGCCAGTGTCTTGAGTCAATTCTAGTCGGCGTCGTTGGGATTTTCTGAGCTTGAAAAAACTCTGATCACGTGTGAAGCCGTTAGTCCCGGCCCATGTGTGGATGGATTCAGCCTGCAGGAAATCAGGTGAAATCATCTCCTTAGCGTTGGTGTTTGGACTCGGACCGAAAATAGTCCGACGGAAAATAAATAAGGATCAAGCAAAAGAACAAAGTTTATCAGTAATGTCGTCTTGATTTCTAAGTGATCAATTTCAAATACTTATATGTAGGTCCGTGCCATCCGTCATCACCGTACCAGCAACGAAACGCCTGTCGGCATCAATTTGCGGCAACCGCGATCAGCGCGCGATAACCACCGAATCAGCATCCAGAAGAATATCCTGATTCAGGCCCGATCGGCATAACTGTCTGCACCAGCGTCCGATAAATCATAGCGCACGCATAACGCAGATGGCATGAACGAATCAGCATCAAAACACCTGTTAACGAAACCTGCACCATCAGAGATCAGCAGCATCATAACGCGCCCAGGCCGTCAGCTGATAGATATCCATGAACTTCGAGATCAGCAAAATGATCCAGAGATAACACCATATCGCATCAGTTCAGCGCGATACCGCGTTTAAACGGCATTCTGGTGTCATTCACAAATACGCTGATTGAGCAATAGTCATCACGCAATTACCATATGTCAAACACACATCTTTGCACAGCATAATATGTCACCGCTGTCCGCCTTCAGAGAATCACAATGAAGAAAAACTGAACCACACTACAGATGACTGACTAAATGTTATCGGGGCATTTGACCTGAGTTTTTTTATCTGTATCCTGCTGCCCATAGCACACATTATTTGTTACCACAGATCCATCAACGTCCTTCTATCAACGCACCACCGGCGAAGAACCATACCTGTTTAGTTTACTTTTTTAGATGAATGACAGTAATAGCGAGAATGAAATATCTTCGTCCAACATCCTTTAAAGACGGCACCATCTGTCCTTCATGTCAAGATTACAGACATTTTAGCGCGCAGATTCATATGGTTACAGATTGCAGATCACCATCTGAATCATGCCATTAATTTTTCATATTCACAATGTTCTTCACCTGGTATTTTAGCATGTCTTCTTCATATATTCAATGACGCCCGCCCATCCATAATATATCATGAAACTGTTTAGCACCACTGTTATATGTTCATGCGCTTCAGCAGCGCGCACACAGACAAGAGTCAGTTACAACATCATAAATCACATCATATCTTCCACATTTGATATTTTGAAACGACGACACAATGAGAGCGCATATTACAGCGCTTCGCCCGCACAGCGAGACATATTCTGCATAGTCTTAATATATAATACAGAGAATTACAGATCATATCATATATTAGCCGATCAGCGCCATATTCCATTGCTGCCACGCCACCGCGATTGTTATAACGCAGCATCATACATTATTTCCTACGTCCAGCTGCCAACATCACATAATATATTATCACAGTCTTCGCAACCGCTTCCTTAACGAAAAATGTTGCTGCCCACTAAGAAAGGAATATAATAATGTCAGAAGAGGTGAAGATGAACAGGCAACAAATTGGCAGTCATACATATGTTGTTTGTTCTTTGTTTTTTGCCTGTCTCAACGCGCATCATAAGAATAACGCCCGCGCTCATGCTGTGTAACACTTCTGGCACACTACACTGAGTTATCAAAACCACAGATCCATAACATCATATCACAGCAGGAGAAATGACGCCAGAAAACCGGCATGATCAATGACATATAGTTGCGCGCTGGCGCGCACCAGATCATCACCTGATTCAGAGGAATGAACTGACAAATCATACCAACGGCACATGTCACCAAGCGCTGGCTACAGCGCTCAACTCAGTCATAACAGTCACCGAGTTTGATTATGTATCCGAGACAGTTTGTTCATGTTCATCATTAATACCGCCTGATATTCACCAAATCAGACGGACATGAGATTTAACAGAGAAGGAGCTGAAAACCGCACCATCCTGCCCACTGAAGTCCGCAAGGAGGATATGAGAATATAGCAGGCATAGATGTTATGTCTGTTTATGAAACGATTTACACGTTAATTCTTCTTCAGTTTATATTGAAATGATCACAATGCACCATCATGCACATCTTCAAGATCATTCAAAGATGATGGTGATCATGCACCATCCACTACTCACAATGATAATATTGACCTGAATGAATGCCCAGCATTATCAAATATTTTTGTTTCTTTTATATGTCATGTTCAGAGGCACGAGTCACCAGACAAATCAATATTCTTTAATTCTTCTTCTGATGAAGGGCACTGTTGTTCAGGGTTTGTTGTTCAGTTTGCCCGCGTCTTCTGTTACTGGCATCATAGAGAATTCTTTATGGTGCTTCTTCAGGTTCAGTCCAGATCCACATCGTCCTGAATGAGAAGGTAGAATGTTTTTGCTGTCATAAAGGCCGTCACACTTCACTTCAATGCCCGCTACCACGCTGGTTTTTGAGGAAGGTTTTTTATTAATCAAAACGATGATGT
>JASCZW010002604.1:0-24406 GCA_034211315.2 Aedes japonicus
TGTGATCGATTTCGTAGGCTTATTTCCATAAATAAATTATTGCACTATTGGAAACCTCTTCATCCAACGTAAATTCCTTAATCGCACTGAAAAATTCAGCTAAATCTAAATACTGTGTACTGTCGAGTATGTCTATATGAGCATACCTTTAATTGGACCCTTGCTCTGAACTGGCCGGCTTGACGTTCCGCAAGGGCTCCGTAGCGATTACTTGTGTAGACCCGAGCTAAGAGTAAGTTCCATAGTGGTTTTTTTTGAAAAAAAGACCGTGCAATATCATATAAGCGTTACTCTTTACATACTATTTGCTTATTTATTTATTCATTCGTCAATCACAGGTAGACTACATAATATCATTTACATTTTAGCTTACATTCTATGATTTCGCAGATTTTGGAAATATTTTTTTAATATTGTCTTAGGTATATTTAGATCAATCATTTCACAATGCTGATTGTATGCTAGCTTTTATCTGATTTAGCGGTCCAAATTTAGCAGAAGTTTGGACATGACGGTCCAACACGAATAAATTTCTGTTGCGTAAATGTCGAGTAGGAGCATAAAATTTAATTTTGATAATATATCACTCTGAGTCAATACGTTGCGAAAATGATGTCATTTACGAATGAAACCATAGCATATTCCGACGATCTTTCTAAGGTTTGAATGTTGATAAGCATGCAACGTGCTCCATATGATGGAAGAGGGAACACCGTCCATCCTAACTACGTAGGGCATATAATAAAAACTGCTTTTGGACTGACTCTATTCGTTCTTGATGTTTTTTCATATATAGGTGACCAAACAACGCTACAATATTCTAACACAGACCTTACATATGCAAAATAAAGTGTTTTAATTGTATATGATCTTGAAAATGATAGCTGAAACGTTTTATAAAATTTAACATATTGCTTGCTTTATGAACTATTGTGTTGTAGTGATCCACAAATGTTAATTTAGAAGTCTAAAATAATTCCTAAATCTCTTATTCGATCACATTTTTCAACATGTTGATTACCTAATACAATTGCAACACTAGGTGTACTATGTTTTCTGCTGTGTTATGTGATTACATTTTTTAACATTTAGTTTTAATAGACTTTACAACACCACTTATGAAAAACTTGTATTTCATTCTGAAAAACATACATTTCATCTTCATTACTGACTTCTAAGAATAGCTTCATGTCATCGGCATAGATAAGAACTTTGAGATTTTTTAAAATTAATGAAATATCGTTAACATATAAAATGAAAAGAAGAGGACCTAAATGAGAGCCTTGGGGAACTCCCGAGGTGACATGGATTGTATTTTGAAGTTTTCTCATTGAATCGTACTATTTGCTGGCGGTCAGTTAAGTACGACTCAATCCATTTGAGGAGTCTCATATCAATTCTTTTCAAGCTTGAAAATCAACATAGGAATATCAATTTATCAAACGCTATGCTGAAGTCGGTGTAAAGAGCTTCTACGTGATTACCACTGTCCATTGCAGTTACTGAATAATTTACAAATTCTAATAGGTTTGTAGTTGTTGAACGGCCCTTTGAAAAACCAAAGGTGCAGTCGTCACTATATGCTACATTTGACTAAACATATTTTTGTTAATAATTGATTCGAAAGTTTAGAATACACGAGACAATAGCAATCCTACGGTACTTTCTGATTTCTGATTTTACCTGATTTGTAGATGGGCACTAAAAATGACTTTCCATTCATTTGGAAATTTTCCCGATTCAAGTGACATATTGAACAGCCAGAATAAGGGGGATGTGAGTTCAGTTGCTACATTTTTCATAAATACTGGTGGGATTCCATCTGGTCCCGAACCTTACTTGCGTCTAAATCTTAAACCTTTCAAAATATCTTGCACATTAATTTGACTGATACCTACATTACTTGAAAAATCAGGAAAGTATGAAAAGTATTCAAAGTCACGGTCTTTGTCAGAAAATTTACAATATGTTTCTTGGAAAATGTTGCAAAGAGGTTACAGATATCCTCTGAATTGTTTCCTTCTTTTTCGTCCAAAGTCATTTTTGAGGGAAGCTACACGATTTTAACTTGGTCTTGACGTAAGTGAAGAAGTTTTTTGGACATGACTTAATTTCTTTTTCAGTTTTTATGTTATACTCAGTTTGTGCAGAAGAAATAGCTAAATTAAGTTGGTCGCAAATATTCAAATATTTTTTCCAAATTAATTTGATTATTTTGTTTTCTGTAGATTTTGTGAGCCTTCTGCTTCCGATTTTTTAAATTAATTATATGCTTGTTGAACCAAATTGGATTTTTAGAGCAATAATTTCGTCGTCTCCTCGTGAGTGGAACTTCCTCTTGAATTATTTCCATCAATAATTTATAAAAGACCTCTACTGCACTTTCAAGATTTTCTTGATCCTTTAAAATGGATTGCCAATTCGCTCTACTCAGTTTGAACTTAATGTTGTCATAATTAGCTTTCTTGTAATCAAATATATCTTCGTAATCACAGTCGTTGGAGTTGTGGTTCTTACTCACAAACACAGAATACTCGATTGCTGTGTGAAAAGCTTCATTTTTCCATAAGGGAGAGAGATTCACCTAACGCAGAAATCTTCATGTGTGTTTGTTAATAAAAAATCTAAGTAACAGTTTTGTAAATTTTTGACATGATTTATTTGGTTTAGTCCTAAAAATGCCATTTTCTCAAAAATAAATTGCAAAGTTTCATTGTCCCCAACGACTGGAAGTAGAATACTCTCATTTTTCGAAATCGGGAATAAAATCTGCATTGCGTTGATTGAAATCACCATAGATATGAACTTTAAATTCGGGGAAAGGTTGATACGATTTCTTCTGCTGCTTGAAAGAAGATTTCATACGTTGACTCTGCAAGCTTGATCTGGTGGAAAATGAACTGTGACAAAATATGAGTTTCACCATCGATATAGGTTTTTACCCATACATGCTCGAATTCTATAAATTTTGGCGAAACAAGAAGTTCCGCATTCAATTTTGCGGAAATTGCAATAAGAACTCCACCACCTGACCTTCTTTGGGTTAAAACTAAATCACGATCATTTCTGAAAACATTATAATCACTACCAAAAACTTCCTCACTTTTCACACTTTCATTCCAACTTGTTTCAGTACCTAAAATTACCGAAAAAGATGAACTCAGTATATTCTTATGAATTTCGTTCATTTTTGACGCACTTTTCATAGACGATTAAAATCTGACAATGAAACCAATTTCAGTAGCAAGTGTTTCTGAAGAAATTGATGGTAGTTCGTCAAATCTAATTAATGATCTAATTACCTCTCTTGATCTAGAGATGCCGTCAAATTATTATCATGATCAAAATCCTTGAACTTACTGGATGCAATTTGTTCACATTCATAATCTATGATACTCTTACTATTATTGACTTCAGGTAAGTCTGGCGTCGTTAATACAGAAAACTCGTGTTGAGACAGAGTCGGTTTGATTGCGAACAGACGTCAAGTTTGGGATAGTATTATATTTCCCATTTTCTGCTAGATTGTTGTCCTCCAAAGGGTCCGTCAATTTTTGGTAAAACACGAATGCCTGCATGTACACATCTGACAAGGTGCAGTTGAAGTTGTTGGCACCGGTGAGTGCCCTGGAACGGAAGTTACTGGAACAGCTGATGAACTGCATAATGCATAGATGAAGTCCCAGGAGTCAGCGAAGTTGAACGAGCTCGTTGGAACGGTAGGTGTGGAATAGAGTGGTGATGCATCACTTGCCGGGTACGGATTTTGTATCCCACCACTCTGGAAGTAAATTGGTCGGTGGCTGAGTGGCGTGGCTCGAGAATTGAAAGCTTGCAGCAGCAAGAAGCACACGGTCTGATGGTAAATGGTTGTGATTGTTGATGTTGTTGTTATTATTATTATTATTATTATTATTAGGGTTGGTATGGATAGTGTTTCTACGATGATTTTGTACATGATGAGTGGCATTGTTATTTTGAATATTTTGGTTTTTGTTCTGCTTCTTCCGCTTCCGAGCTTTATCGGCCATTTTTTGCTGATTCAGGCGATGTAATTTACGAGCATCGTATTGCGACCAGTCTGCCATCCAAACTTTTCTTGTGCCCAGAAAACGCCACCCCTGAGTCGACGGCATCTTTTTTGTAATTTAATTCTGCTGCTAAACTGGAGCATGGGTCAGGTGTCGATAACGGTGATTCTATATTATGACTTGCACAAATGTTTGCCGATAGAGTCTTGAGTTCGTCAAGAATATCAATACCCAACATCGCATTTGTGTTCATTGTACAATTAGCTGCTAATTCAATGGATTGCTGATTGAGCAGGCTAATTTCATTATTGATGTTGCGTAGGTCAGTTGATAAATCTGACGTCACCACTTTCAATGTAGAATGCATATTATCTTTTGTAGCTGACATCGCTGTATCAAATAGAGATGTGACGTGATTTTTTATCGCAACAACGCTACCAGCTAAACTGCTACTTTTGTTGATCGCGGAAAGCCCATTTTTTATACTAGTGAGCAGAGTTTCGGAGTCCTTTTCCATGCTTTAAACGCTTCATGAACGGCGTCAGGCTTGTGTTGGGATGCGAGCCGGTGCATCACCTCTGTATTGTCATGAAGCTGTTTGACCAGGCTGAGTTGTATCCCGCTGCTGTTGACCCAGTGGTGGAAGATTTTTACGTCGATAACCTGCTGTCCGGCGCGTCAGATGTAGAGTCCGCCAAATCTCTTTGCATCCAAGTCTCTGCCATGCTCAGTTCTGCTGGATTTACCCTGAAAACATGGGCATGAAACGCCCAAGAAGTTCTCCAGGATGTTCCGCCAGAAGATCTGGCCATCCAACCGCTCTACAATCTACAGGATGAGCTGATAATATCCACGCTCGGCCTGTTGTGGGTTCCCAAGGCCGACAACCTCCGATTCAAGGTAGAAGTACTTCTCCCAGCTGCCATCTTGACCAAGCGGAAGGTGATGTCATACATCGCCAAGATTTTCGACCCACTGGGCCTTCTCGGTCCAGTCATGACGAAGCCAAAGCTCTTCATGCAGCGTTTATGGGCATTGAAGCATGGTGGAATTCTCTGCGAATGGGAATCTCCACTGCCAGAGCAGCTTCAACACGAGTGGAAGCAGTTCCACAACACGCTACACATTCTCGCTGAAGTCCAAGTTTCTCGATTCGTGTTTTCGACAGATGCTGCTGCTATTCAACTCCATTTCTTCGCCGATGCATCCTCCGTTGCGTATGGAGCTTGTTGTTTTATCCGCACGGAATCGGTGGAAGGTGTACAAGTCCACCTGTTGACGTCGAAGTCAAAGGTTGCTCCACTGTCCACGCATCACTCCATCGCCAGAACACAGCTCTTTAAGAAAGTGGAGGCCTCGCTGAAAATCACCACTACCGCCTATTTTTGGTCTGATTCCAGCACTGTGCTTCAATGGCTGCGTGCCGCTCCAACCCGCTGGAAAACATTCGTCGCTAACCGCGTGTCGAAAATCCAGACCACCACAAACTTAAACCACTGGAGGCACATAGCTGGTTCTGAAAACCCCACCGACGATATTTCGCGTGGCCTCAACCCTACAGAATCATCAACTGTTCCCGTTGCTGGCACGGCCCTTCCTGGCTCTCACTGTTGCCTGAATGTTGGCCCAAGACCGTCATCGACCAGGAGAACTCCCGGCAATGACCGCCGCACAAGCAGATTTCTGTGGAAATCTATTTTTTCGCCATTCTCGCTACGACAAGTTACGTCGTGTGGTTGAATTCTGCGGCCGCTACATTCAACGATTGAAGGAGCGCATAGAGCTGTGCAGTTCCGGATCGTCTCTGCCTACGTTGACTATTGGTGTCTGAGTCAAAGCATCGTTCATCGCATCACTCACCACTTCCGAGCTCCATCACGCTGAACACCTGCTCTGCCGTTTAGCGCAGAAGGAAACATTTGCTACGGAGCTATCGGATCTCGCGAATGGCGAACGTCTCCAGGTCATCATCGCTGAAGCGACTGAAACCTTTCGTGGATGAAGACGGTACTCTTCTGTCCGCCAAACATCCGCTGTCTGCTCTGCTGGCTAGCAGTCTTCACGTTAGTCTACTGCACGCAGGGCCACAACTCCTGGTGGCCACTCTCCGCCAGAAGTTCTGGATCCTTGGCGGCAGAAATCTAGTCAAGCCCGTCTATCACCAATGCCACACTTGTTTCCGATCCAAGCCCACTCTAGTCCAGCAGAGCACAGCCGATCTGCCGGTATCGCGAGTATCGCCGACGCGTCCGTTTTCCGTTTGCGGTGTCGATTATTGTGGACCTTTTTACGTAAAGTCAGCAGCTAGAAACCGTGGTCCCACGAAAGTCTACGTGGCCATATTTGTCTGTTTTTCGACCAAGGCAGTCCACATCGAGCTTGTGAGTGACTTTACTCCAGCGTTCAAAACTGCACTCCGTCGTCTAGTCGCCCGCAGAGGAAAGATCGTCGCAACTACCTTTAAAGGCGCTTCACATGCACTCAACCGAGTCTACCGCATGTTGAAGACTGAAGCCGTCGATCGAAACCAAATCTTCGACTGGTGCTCCGGAAACAAAATTGTCTGGAAATTCATCCCACCGCGAGCACCACACTTCGGAGGTCTCTGGGAGGCCGCAGTCAAATCGGCAAAGAACCACTTGCTGAAGGTAGTCGGTAATGTCAACCTAGCCTACGAGGATCTGCTGACCTTGTTGGCTCAAATCGAGATGTATCTCAATTCTCGACCTCTGACACCGATACTGGAGGACCCAAACGACCTAGACGTCCTGACCCCAGGACACTTCCTTGTTGGAAGCAGTCTGCAAGCTGTTCCGGAATCAAACTGGAAGGAGACCGCCGACAACCGTTTGGACCACTGGGATCTCACCCAGACATCTGCAGCAGATCTGGTCGCACTGGTACCCGAGTACTTGCAACAGTTGCAATCCCGTGCGACTAAGGGTTGCAATCCGCCCGTCACCATCGAGGTCAGCGCCGTCGTCATCATTAAAGAAGATAACGTTCCACCAGACAACTGGCCGCTGGGGAAGATCATAAAGCTCCACCCCGGGAAGGATGGCACCGTCCGTGTGGTAACCCTTAAGACAGCAAATGCCAACGAGGTCGTGCGTGCCGTAGCTCGCATTGCCCTGCTTACAACTCCGAGAGCTACATAACAGAAACCAGGTAGAGAAACCCTTTGTGGAAGAACTTGCTCGATGCTCACCTGCGTTTCTGCAAAGGTAATTGCAGGTCCAATATTTTACAGTTTCCCGGTAAGATCTACCTGGTCTTTTTATTGGTTCCCGGTAATCTACGACGTCCACTCTATATCGTTCATTATCAGCCTGAGGTACCTGGACACCAGTGAATTCTAATGCCAACCGGCTACACAGCAACTCCAGTGTGACCCATGAATGAATCACATCATTCTGCAACGTTGGTAAATAATAGAATTAAGATGTTGAAGCAATACTATTTCAAGGTGGCCGGAATGTTGGGGATCTCTGTATAAAGTAGTTTTAAGTTCAAGTGAATTCGATTTCCCATCCGACCCAACGCTACACATTTCAATTGACTCGGCTTAAATAGAACAGATAGCAACTTCGCACGACCGATACCGACCGATAGCCGATGGTCAATCATCTCCGCTGTGAAAAGAAGCAATAAACATTCTTAATAAACCAGTACAATATTAAACGTTGAAGTGGACAGTACTACGGTCGTTCGTTCCTTTTGACTATTTGATGACAAATTCTTCTAAGTGATCAGCTATAATCCAATCCTCTACTTGCGCGCTTTGTTGGTCGTTTCGTGTGAACAGCAAAGTCCCCACACGGGACTTAGTATATTTTTGGTGGCTTGTTTGGTGGAGTGCTTTGTATCGCGGCATTCCCTTAGGTGCTAATAAATTAGCGTAGAAAGTCCTTCGAGTGATCGGTAAGGCGTATCGCCAAAAAATTGTATTAATTAACGACTGTTCCAGAAAGTATAAGCACACCATATTTTAATGGTCACTTTGAATATAATGAAATATTTCAACATGTTTTGGCTGCGTCCTTTTGTTTGCACATTTCTGAATAACATTGCATCAACAAAGTGGTGCACTGTGAGCGGACTCTCCTTGAGCAAATTGGCCAAGGAAGAGGGTGTAAGCGTCGGAGCGGTACGATCAGCGATTCGAAAATATAGAGAACAGTGTACGTTTGAAGATGCGCCGAAGAGTGGTCGGAAATCCAGTCCTGTTAGTCCGATAAAAAGATCAGGGATGCCTACAATCGAAAACCAGCGACTTCCATTCGGGATGTTGCGAAAAAACTAGGGACCTCGTCGAGTAACGTCATGCGTGCCAAAGAAAGACTTGGGCTAAAACATACCGGAAGCAGAAAAACCCCAAAAGGAATCCAAAACAGGCCGCGTCCGTGAAACCACGGGCCCGCAAACTAGAAATTCTGGGTGTATAATAATGGACGATAAAACGTATGTGAAACTAGTTTACAAAACGCTTCCCGGGCCACAATTCTATACCGTAAGCGAAGACAAAGACATTCCCGAAACGGAGAAGGCAATTTTACCGAAAAAATCGTTAAGAAGGTTATGGTTTGGCAGGCAATATGCGAGTGTGGTAAGACATCTAGTCCGTACATACATCACAACGGAGACGATGAACACTTAGAAAGACGTTAAGGAATGTCTCCAGAAGCGATTCTTGCCGATGATTAGGCAGCACGAAGGTCAAGTAGTGTTTTGGCCTGATTAGGCGTCATGTCATTACGCAAAGGACACTTCAGAATGGTACAAAAGTCAAAATGTATATTTCGTGCCGAAAGAGATGAATCCGCCGAACTTCCCGGAGGCACGGCCAATCGAGACTTTTTGGGCTTTAACCAAAACAAAGCTTCGAAAATTCATAAAATCAGCGGACGACATCCAAAAATTTAAAAAAATATTGGCCAAAAGTGGTCAAAATGGTGGGAAGTACCACTGTGCAGAAGCTAAATATCATATAAAACACATATATAAATATGATTTGCCAAATAAAATTAATAAAGCTAGAAAAAAAAAAATTACTTTTTTGATGTTGAAGGAGATGTTCGCTCATCACCATGAGGCACCAAGAGTGAACAACAATGTTTTTGGCTAGAATTGAAAGATATGAAGAGAAAGTTTTTGATAGTTCCGCTAGTGTGCGGCAGGCTCGGAAACATAGCAGATGTTTTAGGAAAATTGAGCGAAAAGGGCATGTGTACAGTGGTACTCGAACCAACGACATTTTTGCCTAACATCCCACTGCGGGGTAGGTTAAAGCACGGACTAAGTCCGCCACTTCAACAGGCAAAAATGTCCGGTTGGAAGACGCTCATGTACCACTGTGGCTTGTATAGTTATTCTAGCGATCTATTGTGTGCACTCTGTTTACTGATGCGCACATGGGAGAAGGAACTCTCTCCTTTTTTGGGTTTACTTTTTGTTATTTTGAAAGTGTGCTTATACTTTCTGGAACAGTCTATATAATCTAACATTGGTGAAGGAACCACTCACTGTTGGTTTAGAACCTTTCTTAATAAAAATAAAAACAAATTTTGCAAACCGCTAGGTTTCAACAAGATGCACCATTACAAAACAAATTCAGCTCCTAAATATGATTTTCCTTGCATTTGAACTTCCGAAAACACCTTCCGGAAACTTGGCACCACAGTCATCCTTCTTAAAAACTGTTTAGCCCATATCTGTGCATGTACCTTCGAGCAATTTAAAAATCGTAATCCTGTTCCATAACACGCGACCCAAGTGCCGCTGCAACCGTCCGTCCTTCGAAAACTAGCACTCCGTGAAATGACCTTCCACCATCCTCAACCGGCCAGCCGATCGGAGAAAGCGAGTAAGTGGTACCTTTTCCAGATGCTGTCTGGCCACGGTATCAGCGGTAGTAGCTCGAACTATCACGCCATATCGGTGTAATTTCCAGCGCCATTCGAGTGTGCTGCTTGTTGCCCGGGCCCAAAAGTGGAGCCAATATTAATTAAAATTCATCCCCCTTCTCTCCATGTAAGTGAGCCAGACGTCGAACACTCACTGACTGTCGTTTGGCTGCTGCACCTTGATTTGGTTTTAAGTGGCCGTCGCCTTAGAAGTGCGAACGTGACGAAAACGGCCGGATCGGTTTCAGCGCGTGTTTCTATCGATGCGAGTACTTCAAACGGTAATTGCAAGTTTGCGTTTTCTGTCAGCGAAATTAGTGCTGGGCGTTATCGTCACGATAAGAGCCGACCAGTTCCCAAGTCAAAACAGGTTTAGCTGATGTGCTAGGCTTGAAAGGTGGCTGCTTTGAAACACCAATCTTCAATCACAGTCACATTTTTCCAACGAACCGCCCAGCCGATGATTAATTATAATCTTATTTGAGGTAAACAAACAGTATATCAAAATTGCCAACTAATTTCGCTTCATTATCTCGCAATGGGAGGGATCGTGAAAATCGATTCTCTCCGTTTGTAGCCCATCCTGACCTGGGCGCAATGCGCTGCATGTTGAGGATCGATTGAGAAAAGGCGATTAAAAAGGTTCAGGTGCGAGTTCGGATCAGAGAGCCATCATTAATCATGCCGGGCGAATATTTGTCTTCGGCAGCGCGGAAACATTTACAATTGCACAACGCCTTTTCTGTAGTTCAGCTTGCCATTGACACCGCACTGACAACAGAGTCGGATGAGACTGCAGTACACTGGCAGAGATTGGCAAGCATTAACAATGCCTACCCGGTAGTGACTAATTACTTGTGTGCTTTGGGAGAAACATTCCGCACTACCTGGCAATGATGTGGCAGCAGTGGGTCAACCCGTTGAATGAGCCAGCAAATTGCATTCGATTCGGATGTGGACCCAACTTCTTGTCCAGTCGACCGGGCGCTGATCCTTAAACTCTGATTGGTGATTGATTTTCTCCATCTAGGATGAAGAGAAACGCAAATATTTGCTGCATCACAGGGCATCAATTAATTACGTATGTACATGCTCTAGCTTTTCACCCCACTGTCTTGGAATGTTCATATGAAGTAGAGATGGGGTGGGATGGGAAGGCATGAATGGCCCGACAGGTATTGAAGTGTCTTACTCAACAAAAACAATTGTACAAGTCAATTTTCTAATCACTGATCATTGATTCAACTACAGCTGGTGTGGTAGTTATGGCGACTTCCATAACAAAGCTCGATTCACATAAAATCTGAACGCACTGTTCATTTTCTATAGTGCTCCAAGTGATTGGTCCTCGTATATTTTGATTGTTTTCATTCAGA
Source organism: Aedes japonicus (assembly GCA_034211315.2). NCBI lineage: Eukaryota > Metazoa > Arthropoda > Insecta > Diptera > Culicidae > Aedes > Aedes japonicus. The sequence goes on from JASCZW010002604.1 coordinate 11,311, forward strand.
AACAAACGTTTTGTTTCGATTCATTAGGATTTTCAAAAGTAGTAACAGATGGAAACCATAAGAAAAGAAAAATCAATTTTGAACACCTACGTTGAAAATCCAACGTGGTCAAATTGAGAATTGCGAATTCAAAGAACTTGGCTAAATTTACCGTGTGCAGTGCCGTCAAACGTGTCCGTGAGTGAAAAGCTATTGTCCGGAAGTTACCGGAGCCTGAAGTCTCGTGATAAGCGTGACTGCTTCTTGGAACTCAGTCGGATTTAATCCCAGTTGAGATCAATGGGATTTTCTGAGGAAGACCTTCCGAAGTGCCTTTCTTCGGAAGAAAATAAAATCATTGGTAACAGCTCTTGTTTTAATGACCCAAGTAACATTTCCAAAACCATCCAGCTTCATTAAGTTTTATTGAAGTTTTATGAAAGTCACTCAAAATCAATTTGTTTTTTTTTATGGCACTAAGAGGTGCCAATAGGTTTCAAATTTTAGTCAGGTTTATGAGAACCTACATTGCTTCTTTACAGCGATCTTAAAACTTTGTCTTCTTAAGTTCCTTTTACTCCTATCAATGGTTTTATTTTGACTTTATGAACATGTAAAATTCTGTTTTGAAATGCCGTTTTAGGACTCATTCAAATTATATTATTATGGTCAGTTGAAAAAACATGTTAAAAACATTTTGCCTCCAGTAAATGCAATAAACGGCAAAGTAGCATTGAGGAAATTTGCCAAATGACTAAATAGTTTTATAGGAGCCATTGCTAAGATAAATTGGCATTTTGGTAAAACTGTGATTTTTACCAATCGCTATATTGAAATATATGAAATAATTGAAATGTGGAAAAATAAATACACCAAATTTTACATGTAATACAAATGAACTGTAGATCAAAGACCAATTCTGGCATTTTTTTAGATAACCTTTTTAATTTCCATAAATTTCCAGGAAATTCCTGATTAATGTATCGAAAATATTTGTTTCAACTTTGTTTTTGTTGATGTATACTCGCATAATTTCTAGGCGCATTTATATTCGGCTCTTATCGTGCCAATATTAGTCAATTAAATTCGCGTAGGATTTGGAGCATGAAAAGCTATTAAAAAACTGAATTTGTTTTGGATATTTTGCTATCAAACAAAATTTCCCGCAACACTGGAGCTTTTTTTCTTAGATATTATTTACTGTTAAATGAATCAGAAGAGCAGAGAATCGAACTAACCAGAACAACAAAAACCAACCACCATATCACCGTGAAGTTTGACAGCTGTGGCCATTTAACCCTTTGTTGGTTTTTATGACAGCCAATAGGTTTTATGAAGGTTCTCGAGTGGTCATAACATCTTTCACTAGACCATTTGACGAATTCCACCAACTCATCCAGTGGTTGGCAGCACCCTCTCAGAATCCAATGAAACTTTGTTTGTGTGTAGACTATATCTTTTCAAGCAACTTTGCACACTAGACAAAATTTATCTAGACTACCATTTGAAAAAGGCTTAAGTTATTTGATCGATTTTTGTTAAATCAACATAACACAAAAAGGAAGACTTTTAAAAATGTGATGTAATTCAAATGATCGAATTTTCTTCAGTGGAAGCAGGTAAACATTACGTTCCAGTGAATTGCACGTGAAAAATCACGTTGCATTTATGTGATTTTCACGTAGAATGTGAGTTTACGTGGAAATCACGTAGCTTTTACGTGAATTCCACGTGTTTATTACTGGATTGGGAGTGAACGAAAATTACGTGCGTTTCACGTGGATGTAACGTGTCGATTTTTTTGAGTGAATGATAAAAATTGTACAATCGATTCTTACACACAAAAAAAATTAAATTTAAAGTCAATTTGTAAAAAATTAATATCTTAGAATTAAATGATTTTTTTAAATAAAGGCAATATAGTTGCCTAAACGTTCGCCATACATTGCAAAATGCGCACTTTAAGGAAAAAACGTTTCTAACTACATTATTTTCATGTCAACATTACTAAATGACGATAAGACAAACCAAAAAGTGATGTATGAGTGACTTTTTGAAAATTGTCTGAAGTTTATTAAAAAAAAATTTAAAAAATTAAAACGATTCTTTACACACTAAAAAAAACCTTAATTTTTTGCGTCAATTTGCAAAAAATGACTATCCTGAAATTGAACAACATTTTTCTTAATAAAGGCAATATCATTATCTAAAAGTTAGTAAAGATGGACACTTTGAGGAAAAAAATTTTCTCACAACATATTTTCCATGTTATTTTCACCGTGTATCGCGCAAACTCGTCTAGTTATGTTATTCAACACCCTCTTATAGAATCCAATAAAATTTAGCAGTCATGAAGAATTGAATGTATTGAACATTGCGTATAAAACAATAATCATCTAGACTAACATTAAAAGGGCCAAAATTATTCAAATTCTCTTGAGATCAGTAAAACAGAACCAAAAGTGTACGTTTAAGTACAAGTCATAACTGCTTGTTCGGATGTTCCTATTTTTGGTGTCGTTTCAAATATGGCTTCGTACTGCTTTGGGTGGGAAGAGAGGGAAGAGGCAGAAGGAAGGTCAAAATTGGTTAAATAATGTGTAAAAGGCATTAAAATTGTGATAGTCATATTAAAGTTATATATTTGAATCATTTTGAAATAGATATACATCAAAATTTATCATATATGAAAATTCTTATTTGATAAGACTTGATGCATATCCAATTAAAAACGATTCAAATATGACGTTATATGAATTTTCGAAATACTCTTTCTTGTCAGGAAAACTCTTACTTGCTGTTTTATTTAATTAATTTTGTATATGTACTAATACGTAATATTAGTAATAAGCATAGCTTCTTCTTTTAATTTATAAATCTTTCACATACAATGTGAATTTCTTTGGATTAAAGGGTGTCTACGATGAAATTGCCACACACAAAATTGATTCGCAAAATTCGAGTTTTCATCCGATTGCCATCAAATTTTCAGGGATTGAGAAATAACTATTAAACTCATTTTACCATTCAACTCGTATTTTATTTACAGTCCATACGCAAATGCCCGCACCTTGGCCTTAACTCCGGCCATAAAATTCTGCACAACCTGTGAATCAACCGTTTTTTGCATGTAAACCCATACTTTCTTCAGTTCCTCGACTGTCTTCACTACCTTAGGTCGTTTAAGAAGGTGCTGCTTCATAATCGCCCAGTACTTCTCGATGGGGCGGAGCTCCGGAGTGTTGGGAGGGTTGAACATTTTCGGCACAAAATTGACCTTATTGTCCGCATACCACTTCAGCACGTCCTTGGAGTAGTGGCATGAGGCCAAATCCGGCCAGAAGATTGTTGGGACGTTGTGGGCCTTCAGGAGAGGAAGCAGCCGCTTCTGGAGGCACTCTTTATGTACACCTGTCCGTTCATCGTGTCCTGGGTCACGAAAGGTGCACTCCGCTTCCCGCACGTGCAGATGGCTTGCCAAACCAGGAATTTCTTCGCAAATTTGGACATCTTCTGAGTGCGGACATGCTCCGGAACGCTGAACTTATCCTTGGCCATGAAAAACAGGTTGCCGGGGATCTGTTTGAAGTCGGCCTTCACATATGTTTCGCCGTCTATGATGCAGCATTCAACTTTCGTCAGCATGTTGAGGTGCAACTTCCTGGCACGGGTTTTGGCGGACTTGTTCTGCTTCTCGTCGCGATTAGGGGCCTTTTGTACCTTGAACGTTCGAAGCTCAGCCTCAGTTTTGGCCTTCTGGACAAAACTTCGGCTTGGGTGCAGCTTCTTAGCCACATCCCGAACGGAGGCGTTCGGATTTCGGTTAAAGGCCCCAACTACGCGGTTGTGATTTTTGGTGTTGTACGGAATACTTTTTCCTTCACGTCTGGGCTTCCGATCGGTGGTCAACCGTTCCTCGAACCGCTTAAGCACTCGCGACACCGTGGAATTCGCGATTCCCAACGTTTTAGCGATGGAACGATGCGAGAGATCCTTGTTCTCGTGATGAATGCGCAAGATTTTATCACGCACGAGCTGTTCTTTCGACTCCATTTCCGCGAGTTTTGATCACAGGACTTTAAAACTTGCAGGATGTAAATAATGCACTATGAACTAAATCCACCCAAATTTTCATTAAATTCTACCCAACGGTTAAAAAGTTACAGCAATTTCATAGTGTGGCAATTTCATCGTGGACACCCTTTATCCTTTGAATCAGAAAACCTTTAAGCTGAAATTTGATTTTCAAAAATAGTTACAAAGCAATGAACCTGTATAACATGTATTGTCTTTGCGTGGCTATATGACTCCTCAAGTTCTTCCGGCATTTTTGCATACTGTTCAGCTGATATGAAGAGAAATTCAGTTTTGTAATACTTGTATTTGACTGTTCAACTGCCCAGTCATATAATTCACGAGGAGTTTTGATTGTGTTTCCATAATATTGAGCAAGGCTTGCTCTCTTTTCCATTCGCTTGAGATTACCATCAATACATGGACCTTTCCCATGAGACGTTCCAATCCATATATGGACATAAAATTGCACACGCTGGCAAAGTTATAATGTTTTGAGCATTATATTGAATATTGTTCTACACAGAAAAAAAAAAATAATTTTAACAAGCACACCGCAAAAGTTCAACTCTGTGGACGCAGTGGTTTTACGCTCCAACAAAAAAAAAACAAGCACGTAAAATTTCCCCTCGTTTAATTTCAAGCCAAAGGAGGCGTAAGCAACGAAATTGTTTGCAGTCTTTGATGTGCCATACAACAATGTTTGCAATCTTTCATACAATAGGCTAGATTCAGGCGTTATCTGGCTTACATTTACATAAAATATCCCATTATTTTCTGCCAAATCGAGCATTTCATTAATGTGCATTAGATTAGGCAGAAAATTCAATGTTTATTTTTATTTGTGTCCGAAATCTAGCAAATCTGATATAAACAACTAAACTGCTATTGAGTCATGGGTCAATACTTCAGATATTATGATAAAGCTTTTGTTTTCCAATTAAATAAACTTTAAAGGTTTGGTGTTAAACAGGATCAACCACCTGATTTAATTGTATTATACGAAAGTTTAAAATATTAATAATTCAAAAATTAGCCATTTCCTAATAAGGAGTGTATCGAATATAAGCTATCCACATACATTTGCGTTGTACGCATGTATTTGTGATGCTTGTTTATGCTCTGAACACTGCATGCTGTGCGTTTGACTGTCAGACAAAAGGTCGCGTATTGAAAAGGAAGTGAAAATTAAGGTTCTGGACTCATGGCTAAGTGAGAAGGGTATTACTATGCAAAAATTGGCGAAGCGCTTTGGAATTCATCATGCAAGTGTTAAAACCATCATTAATGAGTTTGGGGAACACTATTCTTTGGATGAGCTACCAGGAAGAGGCAGAAAACCCGGTTCTTCCAACCCGAAACTGGAGCAGAAAGTGGTATCTCTAATCATGAAGAACAAATCAATGTCAATACGTGATTTGGCCAAAAAAGCAGGAACGAGTGTCGGAATGATACAGCGTATCAAGAGGCGAAACCACCTGAAGACCAACAAGAAGCAGAAAATCTCGAAACAAAGTGCAGAACAGAAGACAACATAATTTGAAAGAAAGTTTGTGGATAGCTTATTTTCGATACACTCCTTAGCAGCCCTGATTTTTCAAACATTCAAAGACCCTTAAAAAAATCAAAATTTTCATTATAAATAATATTATTTGGCTTCTGTCTGGTTTAAGGTCTGGTTTAATTAAGAGAAGAGTTTGCGCGATACATGGTAAAAATTGGGCATGAAAAATTTGTTGTTAGAAAAACTGTTTCCTTAAAAGTGCCCATCTTGTGTTGTATGACGAACTTTTAGACAATTATATTGCCTATATTAAGTCAAAATTTCGTCCAATTCTAATGTAGTTGTTTTTGCAAATTGACTTTAACTTTCAATTTTTTTGTTTTAGCCTGTAAGAATCGATATTACAATTTTAACAATGTTTTTCATAAAAACCAAGACAATTTTCTAAAAGTCACTCATACATCAATTTATTGTAAGTCTGTTCCTTTTTGAGTTATGTTGATTAAAAAAAATACATCAAACAACTTAAGCCCTATTCACATAATAGTCTAGATAAATTTGGAAAATACAAGGTATGCAAAGTTGCTTGAAAAAACATGGTCTACACACCCACAAAGTTTCATTGGATTCTGAAAGGGTGCTGTCAATCACGAAGACAAGTTAGCGTGAAATTCGTCATTTGCAAAATCATTATGGTTTTATACAGGTTTTATTAATTTGTTTTCACAACCGTCTATAGAGTGGGCCACTGTGTACACATTTCGGCTTTAAAGATGCATAGAGGAGGTGTTGGTGGATAAAACAATTTTCAATGTAGGTTGTATCAACCAAACCGGGAGGAGTGCTATACGGGTGGAATAAAATTAAAATTGTTACTTGGGGAGTGCGATATGTAGGGCGAAGGTACCTTTCTCCGGTGGCAAACCAGCTTAAGGCTCACAGTAAGTGGAACTTACGATCCAACTGCATTGGAATGAATTAAGAGCATTTCAAAAGTGTCATTATGATTGTGATGATGATGATGATGATGATGATGAAATACTACCATCTATTGTAGCAAGGAAACTTTCCATAGCAGTGGAATAATCTGAGAAACGATATGATCAGGATTCTATTGTTGTGATCATCAAGTTCCTGTATGAAGGGCCAAAAACGTTTGGGTGCAGATATACTTACGCGAATATAGGGAAGAAAATCTCCTTCCAAGAGCAAGTTCACACCCACAGCACTAGAATCGAGCCCTCGATTGACATAATAAACCCAATAGATGGGGTCGAAGAGCCCGCCATCGTTCCGCGAAATGTTAACAATAGGGAGGAGGCAGTCCCATGCTCCCTATCTAAATCGTTTCACTTGGGTACCCTGATAGTCCCTCCCTTTCCCTGTTATACATTAGGTCGTGGATATTCAGTATATTTTGTAGTGGTAATTTGATTGCTTACCTTGTGTTAGAAAATTTGGCTGAAAGTATAATTCTAGACAAAATAGTCAAAAGGTCGAAAGTAACATTTGTAAACAATGACTTCTTGCGTATTTTTTTGGGATCTGCTTGCTTCCACAATCATAATAGCACCAGCAACAGATAGAAGGAGTTATTACCTTCCCATCGATAGTAGATATAGATGTAAGCATTGTTTAAGTCATTGTTTACAATTGTTCCTTTCGACCTTTTGACGATTTTGTCTAGAATTGGTTAGGGTTTATACCGATCTTTACTTATGGCTCTGTGTCGTCTCGGTGTTTCTGCTTTTGAGGAGTTGACTTTAGGCAAAGGCCTCTGTTGGTCTATGGCCTATGCACGATGTCATATGGTATTGCTCGCGGTTATAAGATAAGGAAGAGAGCAGGAAAATGAAGAGAAAGCGTTAGTGATTGAAAACTTGCTATGCACATGTGAGATTTTCATGGTGATATTCTCTCAATGGCTGTTCCGAATGGTTCGACGGATTCATATGAGAGTTCATTTTCGTTGAGTTTCCGCTCGTTTACTCAATTCCATCATGTTTGGTTATAAAGACAAGAAACGTTTTACAACGTGCTTTATTTGGGAATATCAGAGACATGATCCCCCATCGCATCTTCAAGTGACCATTACAAGCTGTCCATTTGATTCAGGAACTTTTGAACGTTGATGTGGTAGCCGATTTACTCATGAAATCCGCCGCGACCAACTCGGCAGAACGCGCCCATACCCCTTTCTGAACCGAAGGGCAGGGTCTGCGCTGTGACTAAAAGTGTCAAAAAATGCATTGCTTAGAAAATAATCAAATTTACTTCAATAATATCATCGAGAGGTCCGATTTCTCAAGTGTAAAAATAAAAAAAATAAAATCAATTTTTAGTTAAATATTCAACCGACAAAAGCAAACAAGTGACTTATAATGCATGTAACTAATCATTTATTTTTGTTGTAGTTTGAAGCACGTTATCAATTATAATATTTGGAAACTGAAAATCAACATGCAACCCCAGGAGTGGGCAGCAATTTCTGCTAGAATCAAAAATGTGAAAAGGAAGTATTGATCGGTCGAAAAGAGCACGGCAGTTTGTACAATTTAATAGAAGTAGTAGAAATTGAGCGTAAGGCATGTTTGAAAGGTGGCATCCAATCAAGCAGACAATCTCATGCCTACACCCTAAATAAAAAAGCAAGATTATAGGATTTGGCATGATTTTATTTCATTTTTCGTAGTGGATCGTAACTTGGAGAAACAATGCAACATTGGTCGTGGGCAAACAAGCAACACATAAATTCACTTTGAAAAATTCAATGTGTGAGTGAGGTTATGCAGTGTATTAGTATAAGATTGGAGTTCGGAAATTTAATGGCTCACAAAATAAAACGAACACGATGTGCCAAGATTCGAACCTAGGCCACTGGCGTAATGGCTCTAGATTGTAATTATTCAGCTACTTTAACAAGGCGAAATGATAGGAATAAAAGCGCAACAGTTGCTTCGATTGTCGATGCACTCGGCGATACAGCAATGAAGCAAATGCCGCTCACACACACTTGCATGGCTTCGTTTATTATATAAAAAAGGGCAAACATGAAAAGAAGGAGATCGAAGTGTGATGACGAGTGAAAATAAAAATAGAACACTTGACAGCGGAATTCTAACAGTGATCAATAGGGTTGCGGCATTCTGTGGTTTGTTTCATCCATACTGAAAAGTTGTTGGCGGTTGAACAAAGACCCAATGGTTACTTCGACTGGCGAGGCACTAAGCACACATCGATAAATTTGTTTTGTGCGTTACGGGGTATGAGATCTACCACCGAACCCTAGTCCGAATTAATTCAAACTAGGGACATTTTTGAGAGTGAGTGTGCTGAGAGTGCTCTCACTTCTCAAAGGGTTTAAATAGCGGAAACTTTCAATAAAATTCGATTCATTGCCAACAAAACAAACAATGACAACTGTAACAACACCGAATACTTTATCATTTCTCAATAGTGATGAGGTAAATCGACATGTACTAAACAAAGGTTATGGGATATACTACAATAGATCTAATTACTGGTCGCAGTGGTTTATGTTCCGAACAGAGGAAAAAAAAATTGCAATTGCTTTGCAACTTTTGGGTGTAACTACCATAGGCGTAGTCAGAGGGGAGCAGATGGGGGCCGTTGCCCCCCAAACTAACTTTTGAATAAATTGTGTTTACAATGTTAGTGTTTGTTTTAATTTTTTATTATTTAGTGTTAATGTTTGATAGATTGCCCCTTTGCCTTAATGAAAAAGCGCGAAGTTGCCTCGATTTTGTGACAAGATGTAGCAAAAATGTGCAAAAGTGGACATCCATGAGAATTTGTTTTAAATAGAAGACTAAATTGTTTCTAACATATGATTTTCTACAGGTGGGACGAAACGACTCAGGTTCAGAGACAAGACAGCAGTTGTTTTATCCTATTCAAAAAATTTATCCGTTGCTATGAGCATGAGTAAGGTAATAAACATGATTGCCCACCCGATGCTGCAACTCCGTTGCTGCTGTAATTACACAGAGAACAACCAGATGATGCTTGGGACTACCATGCATTCTCAATGTGAAAAAAACTGGTGCAATAACCAGCGCCTGTCTCGCCTGAATGCAGGTCAAATAAGGGAATGAAATGTCATAGGAAGGAAACACCAACGTGATCCTACGTTAAGCTTACCGTTTTATTCTAGATATAACCCACCTCTATTTTTTAATTTTAAGACCTATTTTGATTTGAACCTATTTATACAAATAGTGCTTTTGGATCCAATCACAAAATGGGATAGTGGTTTACTTGCTCCAGGATATGGTGGTATGGCGAGCATGGCAAACCAATATTATGGATCACAATTAATTGTGATCCCCACCGCCAGACCACCAGCTCGGCAAACCCGACATCTCACCAGGAAGCATTTTTGTTGCTTATTTTTCTCTGCTCATTGCATTACTCACTTCACTGAATTAGAGGTAACCGAAACAATACGAAACGCGCCATATAATAAAATAGTGCCTAAAAAAGCATCAACACAACCTTTCACAGCCGATGCTCGAAACAAACTTTTTTATATATACTTTCAATTTTACAACCGTACCAGTCCTACAGAAGCTTCTTAAGAACAATCTATGCGAATCCATTTAAAATTGCGATTTAGGGATTTGGTAAAAGTAAGCGTGTGTAGATGCATTTTGTGCCTACTGGCAACTTTAGGCTCGTTAGTTTAGCATCAATTGGAGGAGACTTGATCCGAAACTCAATGAATCATTATCTTCAATCTGCTCAATCAATTGCTGTTTTGTGATACATTGGATGGGTTAATATTATTTGAGATAACTCATTACAGACGTTATACAAATTTTGCATCTTGACAGGCAATCTGTGAGTACCTTATAGTAGGATGCTTAGAGGTGGACCGGAAGATTCCATGAGCTACCTTAAAGATTTTTTTCTGTTTCTATGGGAGAAGAACGGTGTTTTTGCGGTGTTGCTTTGTCAATAAATACACTGAAAATTTATTTGCGTAAATAAGCTTTCACTCGTTTCGTAAACATGGTCTTTGTACGAACAAATGTCTCGTAAATTGTATGAAACATTCTTAATGCTTGTCATCTGGTGAAATGTTATCATTGCACCTCTTTTTACAGTGCACGGAATGAATTTCGTGAAGATCAACCAATTGCTGCTTCTCTTCAATCATACGGATGTTGTTACATGTTAGTATTGCTCCTCGGGTGTGCTGGAATCACTGATTTTTTTTTTCAATTACATACTGAGTCGATATAGAAGATCTGTCAGTCAATCATGCAACCACCAGAGTTTCTTTTTTATTGATAACAAAATATTCGTAGTAGTTTATATTGTTTTCGTACAATGCACGAATGTTCTTTCTGTACCAATAAATGCTTCGTCTTTTAGAGAGTTACGCGTGTTGCATTGAGTACGAAGGTAGCTGTTTGAAAATTACAAATCTACTTACAACGAGTACAATGAATAGATTTGCTAGTCCTACATTCGATTTCGTAATAAAATCAAAATTTAATTTTCAGTGTGGGTGAGAGGGTCGTGGAGGAAAAGTACATTTTCAGTACAAACTGTGAACAAACTCGGTGGTTATCCTATAAAAAAATCCAACACGACTGTAAAGTGAATATTTCGACACATGACAGTACCCGCTAGATTTTACCATGGTTGCTATTTAAAGTGGTTTGATTTTGAAACATGTGATTTTTAAAATGTTATTTTTTAATTTCAGAACAAGCCTAGAATTGTTAAATCTTGTTGCCAAAATTTGACGGGTATTGCAAAGTACTTAGCGTAGATAAGATAATCCACCCTCGTTATTGCGGATTGTCACAAAGTCAGGACTCGGTTCCTGCACTAGCCGGTGGAACTTGAAAATGTCCCTACTCTACTGGTCCACCGAGCGTTGTGTTGTCTGTTGTATAATGTTATGTGTTCAGTGTGTGCAACCGCTGGTGGAAGACGGTGTAATGCTCTCTCTCTCACACACTCTCTCTCTCTCTCTCTCTCTCTCTCTAAAAAAAATATCTTGCCCCACCCTATTTGATATCCTGGCTACGCCTATGGTAGCTACCATAAATCGTGGTAGGCAAGGGGGAAGGGAAGTTCCTTGACAGGCAAAAGAGTGCTGGCTTGATACTGCTCATATACCACCAATGACACAGAGCAGTTCTAGCGATGTGAAATTTCTGTTTTAAACTTCCCATTTTTTGCCTTTGAACATTTGAAACGCGACTGAGGAAAATTGCAATTAAAATTATGAAGCGTAAATAGTCCTCTCCAATATGATTGTTGTCACCTTGTTGTAGGTGAGAGAGCTTGTCTCATCCAAAAGGCCGTCATGGGAGACTAAGAACATGATCAGCAGTGATAGTACCACACTCTGCTCTCTCTAAACTGCCATGTCGTAGTACGTTTATTTCAAGGTACTGGAAGCGGTGTGATACTGGTAAGTTTAGCCGCAGTTCAATTTCAGACGAAGCTAGAAACAATCTACAAATAACTGATATCAAATAATTTAGAGAAACGACAAAAAGCGCACTTTTAATTTGCTTGGCTATTCTTTCATTGTTGTTTAATATCTAGTTGTCATTGCACTATGGTCCAGATCACGAATTTACGAGGAAACATGCTCCCAGTGCCTAAACTTGAAACATTACAGCAAAGTGATGTTCTACAACAAGGATTAGTATCACTGAGTTCCATTTTTATGTTAATTAAAATTAGAATTGGTACCCATTTTCACGGAAATACAAAAACTAACTTTTTATTTGCAGAAATAGACGTTTACATTGTTGTGCAAAGTTATAGCGTAAGAAATTTCATGGAGTTTTCATAAATAATTTTTTTTTTGTAGCTTAAAAATAAACCGATTTAGAGCAATTTTTCCTCATCAACTTAGGGTGTACCGAAAAAAAAAATGGTTTTTTGCCCTAACTTTTTTATTTCAATTCTCAATTATAAATTTGTTTTGCGACGAGTTTTAGAACATTCAAAGACGCGTACTTTGATATACATATTTTGCCACTAGGTTCAACTAATCAATAGTTCTTGCAGTTTTTCTAAAAAAATATGCCCTTTTCAAATGTTGGTTTCTATGATTGGAGAAAACAAAAATTAAAGACAATATTTGAAAGGACAATTTATATTGTTTAACATATGTAAAAACTAGAGATATGTTATTTCTGTATCTTGAGAAAATTACATTTGAATCTCTACAACTCCTCCGATTACAATTCTACGATGGAAATTTAAATAAAAAAGTTAGGACAGAAAAACTTTTTTTAATAGTACACCCTAAGTTGACGAGGGAAAAGTTCCTTTAAATCGGTCAATTTTTAACTATCAAAAAAAAAAAGGTGATGAAATTTAAATTTAAAACAAAGGCCCATTTTTTAATGTCAGTTAAAATTAGGGTGGTCCCCATTTTTACGGAAATAAAAAAACTATTGATATGATTTCCTATCTGCCAGTGCACTGACGGAACTTTCAATACTATCTCTTCATATCTAAAATATATATAATAATTCGATTGTG